>CM076572.1:102984864-103262330 GCA_034641835.2 Pinus albicaulis
TGAGAATGATCACATACTCATATCCATACTTTTATGCTATTTTAGAGAGGAGAAGGCTTGTCAAACCGAAGGAAAGCGGTTGTTCAGGACCATGGAAGAACCTGTATGACATCAAGGCGACAAGTTTCTCAGGTTACTTCCTATTACACAAGTTAATACAAATGAATTATATTTTCTCATTAAGTTGTTCATGTATCTCTTTGATTAATTTAATTCTTGGATTTCTTGATCACTGAGATAGATTAGTGTTTCTAGATTATTATATCTTGCAGGTGCTTTTAATCCTTTTTCCTATCTTTGATTGCAGGTCTTACATGCTGAATTGACCTCTTTTGGAGCGACTGGATTGAATATTACAACAAGCGTTGGAATTTAGGTAGGAGCATCTCCTCTTACTTAGTTAATTAATAATTTTGAATAATAATGGTCTAGAGAAAATGTTTTACATTTGGTTGTTTGTTTCTAGATATCCTTAGGATACTAGGGAGATAATTCTTTTCAACAAGAGGGATTAATCCGCATAACAATGATGAAAATGGAATCTTTCCTTGGGTTCAAAGGAGGAATTAGCAAACCCAAAGCTTCATGGAGAGTGTGGCCTAAAAATATTTTCATGATTTCAAAATAAATGGGGGAGAATGCAGTTGGATACTTAGTACATGTTAAAATATGTGGAAAATGATGGTTACTCTGAAATAGATTTCCCCAAGTCATTTGGAGGAATGGATAAGGAGGGTAGATAAACCAAGGTGAAATATTTGGGTGATGATTTTAGCCTCATTAAATTTGATAGATGCTAGTCTTGCATGGAATGTTGGTAATGGAGAAAAAATAAGAATTGGTGTGGACCCATGGCTACGTAGTGGAGCTAACCATATCCTCCCTTAGCATAAAATTGTCTCTCTTTAGAAGAGGAATTTTTAGAATTTCTCACATTTCTAGTCTAGAAAATACCACAATTTGGAGGAATGGTTGGAAATATACCGAGGAGTTAGGAATCAAGGATCATTTCACTTGGGTGTGGAATGGTTACGTGATTAATTGACCAACGATCACATATATATCACTAAACACAAGATGCGTTGATCTCGTGTGTTTCAATATCAGGTTTCAACACCCCTAAGATTGGATATATTTCCTTAAGCACTAACAGATTCCAAATGAGCCAAAGTGGTGGTGGAGGGTGTTATGGAAATCCATATGCCCTTTGAAAGCCAAAATTTTCATGTGGTGCATGATGGAAAATAAGTTAACCACATGGGATATTCTCTATAAGAACTATGATATGGGGTCAGTATGGTCTTCTATTTGTACGGGAGATGGAGAAATCATCGAGTGCTTATTCAATTTATGCCTTTTCTTCATGTAGTTTGGGATGTGTGTTAGTAAGCTACGACATCAAATCATACATGGGAAGGGGAGGACCTAGAATCCATATCGAAATACTAGATATGATATCCTTGTACTGATTTAGATAGATCCCTCTTACTTATCATATTCTAGAGAATATGGTTCACACGAAAAAAAATAATTTTCTCAGTTATTAGTTGTAGAGTGAATTGATTCTTAAACTCTAACAATTTTGGCTCATTTCTCCCAAGAAAAGTCATTTCCTCTCCTAGACTAATTGTGGACGAATCCAGAGACCTCACAAAACCATGGGCATTCTTTGATGGGGCCTCTAGTGACTCAGCTAACAACAATGGTGGTGGTTGTGTTCTTTTTATTTCTTTTACTCATTCTTTTCATGCTAAAATGGGGTTTGGTCGAGGAACCAACAATAAGGATGAATTATTTTCCTATAAAAACCAATTGATTTTTTCTAAGGAAAAAAGATGCACACAAATTCAAGTGTATGGAGAGTCAATGTTAGTAGTTAGTTAGTGAAATAGAACAAAAATGTGTAGAAACCTTCTCTATGACCATTCTTAGAAGACATATGGTGGCTTAAAGACACATTCACATCCTTTGTATGCTCTCATATTTGTAGGGAATGAAATGTTACAAAAAATAGAATTTTGAAATACGGACTAGACATGGAGCAGGACCTCTGGCATATTCATGGGCAACGACATGAATCATCATCTGAATTTTACCATCGGTCATTCACTGAAGGGGTTATCCAAAGCTGAAGTGTTTTATATTTTATTTATGTGATGTTATTATACTGAATAAAAAATTGACTGTATGTCAACTCCATAAAGGGGTGACTACAATTATATTGTTTTGATATTATATGTTGTAAATGGGACAAGTATCTCATAATATTTCTTTTCCATAGGCTCATAAATATATATTTCACTGATGACCAAACTAGATTTATAAGGAACAATTTTATTATGATATTTTTTAAAACTAGACCAGAACACTAGGATAAGTCACAAAAGGTGCATATACAAAATATACTTTTCAATCTCTTTTAAAAAATAAAAAATTATGATATTTTTCATATATATATATATATATATATATATAATATTTTTTTAGTCTTAATTTAAAAATTATATTAAGCATTCTTATATATTGAAGAGTATCTTTTCATAAAACATACTTATAATTTCAAATATATATTAACTTTTAAAATTAAAGTTATATGGATTAAAAGATATACATATTTTATTTATAATTTTGTGTCCAAAAATATTGTTATTTAGGTGTATAAATTTATTACTAACAAAAATCTACTTGGTAGAAACCTAACCCAAAAAAAGCAAGTTTTATATAACAAAACCCCATTTTTATAAGTAAAAATTCTATTTTCAAAAATTAATTTATTTTTCTATATCTTATCTTTTTTCACTATACTCAAATTTATTTTAAGAAAAAGTTAAATTACTCTTACAAATTGATAAATTGTTAATTTCCTGTGGTCGGCTTAAACGCCCGACGGTGTCAGGATCAAAAGTCCACCATTAAAATTCCACAAATTTGAAAGGAGAGGAAAATCCAAATTATGGAGCTGTTTTGACGATGCAAGAATGGAAATGAATCATATATAAAACAACCTTCTCGTTGTTGGCCAACACTGATGCTTACAAAGTTATTATGTACAATATGGCGAAAATTCAAACTAAAATTCCAATTCCAATACGTAATAATTAAAATGTCAAACGTCAAGTGAAAAAACTGCACGTTAAATTCCACAAATTTTAAGAAGAGAAAACTAAAAACTCCGTTGTTGATGAAATAGGAAAAATCATCAAAATGCCTCGTTTCGATCATCGATATTATTATCCAATCTGAATTCATTTCTCGTGTATTGATTGAGGATTCCTACCAGCTCACTCTCCTGTATTTAGTGGCCAGGATGCATAGGAATGAAATGGAAAAAATTATGGAGACGCTCCCCACCTGAACTGCCATGGTTTTGTTCATCTGTCAACTGCTGCAGTACTGTTTGCGGATTCGCGCGAGCCATACCAGTTGGCCGTAGTGGAAATAACTGTAATGTCCGACGTTCACTTGAATTGCCAGCGTTTATGTTTATTGCATGTCCCTGAACACCCACCAAAAGTTTCTTTCAGTGAGAGAAAAACTTGGTTTATATAATATTTATAACATTTTCTGCAATATACAATCCAAAATTACCCCATATTTGCAGCAACAGAAGAAAAAGCCCTGCGTAAGACCTGAGAAATCTTCCCAATAGACTCCCATGAGCTATGAAATATACCCATGAGAATAACACTTCCATATGTGGTGCCCATAGCTGTTAGCGATCCATGGATGTATTGATACTAAAGAAAGAAATCAGAAACAAAATAACACAAATTGCCGTTACCTGATTCATCGACGACACTCTCTGCCGGTCGCGAGATTTGCGATTTTGAAACCAGTAGAACACGCTTTTAGCTTCAACTGTACCGTACACCCGCAGACGACCGGCAATCTCATCAATTTGAACGGGGGTGGGATTGCGGATCCCTTCCCTGTACATGACTTCTAATAAATCTTTTTGTTCTTCCGCCGGGATCCATCTAGTGTTAGTGGTGGATTGACGTTGTGCCATTTCTCTGCTTTCTTGACCTCCCTTTTCCCCTTCGTCTCCTGCTCAAACACACACACTTTCAACTTGAGAAGAAAGTGATTTGTGGATTTCGATTGACAGCGATTGGTGGTAATAAAGAGGAAGGAGGGAAGGGATTTGAGCAAACTCCAAGTTCCGAGATTGAGATTGAGAGAGACAACTCAAAAGTTACACGCAGCAGATGGTCATAGTCGTTTTCGATGGTCATGGTCGTTGGTAGAGCTGTGGTTGATTTAGACGCAAGAGGATCGTAAATCGAGAATAGTAAAGGATAGCTATTTAATTAGAATCGGATCGGAAAAGAATTACCAGATCCGTATCCGTTGTTTAGTTGCATTTGAGTCTGTCACCAGATACTTAGGAAAGGTAAGGTAATGCACGCGGTGATTTGAGGAAACTCCAAGTTCCGAGATTGGGAGAGACAACTCAAAAGTTACACGCAGTAAAGTTATGCTCGTTGTCGTGGCGTGGTTGAGTTAGAAAAACACGGTCAATAGACGGGAGGGCATCGTAAGTCGAGAATCCACATGAATTTGAATTAAGTGTGTCCTATCGAAAAGGAATTACCAGATCATATCCGTTGTTTAATTGCATTTGAGTCGTCGTCTTCTCTTTTTTCTTTCTTTCCAGATGCTTAGTCTGACCCGGATGCAACTATCAAACAGGCTTATTTGTAATAATCTTAATTTAAGTCATGGATTGCAGAATCCCTATGATAGAGGTTTGTGGATGCTTTCATAAAACGAAAAAACGAAAGCATGCAATTCAAAGTAGAAACGTGGTCTAGGTGTAATTTTTTCCTTCCCAACCAAAGATGAAAATATAATCCCTATAACTTAAATAAGTATAAGGCTAGCATATTTTTAAATTCTTTTAAATGAAAAAATATATATTATTAATAACAAAAACTATTTAGTAATTATTAGTATTAAATAATTATTATTTAATATTAGTAATATTTTTCTTAAATCAAGAATATTATGTTATCAAATTAGGAATTAGAAATTAAGAAATTAGACTAGTAGAATAATCGTTGAAGAAGACTACATAGGTTTTAGATTTAGATTAGTTTCACTGAAATAAACTAGATGGGTTCTAGATTGACTTCATATTCAAGGTTTGTTCTATTTAGCATTACCTATTATACTAGCTTAAATATACTATTAATTAGAAATATATAAAAAAAAATTAGGTTTTCCAATTTTTTTTTATTTATTATTTGGATAAAAAATGAATATAACCAAAAAAAAAAAAAAAGATATAATCTATCCATACTATTTTCCAAAATATATTAAATAATTTTTTATGGAATTGTTATTTCTTGTTGCTTAAAACATGTTTTTAATGTATAGATGGCTTAAGCATTTAAACGTTGTAAAGAAAACCACTTAAACTCGTTATTCTTAAATATCTCTACTTGATTTTTGGCAAAAAAAGTCTCTTAACTAGACTACAGAGATATATAATTGTACATGATAAAATGAATGGTTAAAACACTCACTTAAATGTCAATAAAAATGAAGAAAAAATCTCAATATATTTTGTATTTTCATTTTCCCATGTAATTAGTATCTAAATAATTATGTATTTTTTTTTTTAAATTATAACCATGTGTGAATGTTAATTATGTTAATAATGTTAATAAAAATGAAGAAAAATAATCAATATCTTTTGTATTTTCATTTTCCGATGTAATTAATATATAAATAATTATGTATTTTTTTTTAATTCGAACCCTTAGTGAATGTTAATTATGTAATTTGTTTTATAAAACTCTAACAGTTAGTGAGTGTGGTGGATTTTTCTAGGACTACATACTTATTTTTTTGTGCTTAAATTACTCTCTAATGATATTTAAATCAAATACATAATTAAAATTTGCAAATGTCTACCTATTGATCTACCCTTCGAAAACAATCTAGTAGAAAAAATGTAGTTTTTTAATCCAAAAAAAAAAATTTACTTTGAAAAGCATAGCTTCTAAAATATGGACATAGCTATATGAATCAATTTATCTAATTTAAAATTTAAACAAAACTTGATGGCTTCTAGATTAGTTTTATATTCAAGGTTTTTCCTATCTAGCTTAGTTTTTCTACTAGACTAGATATATTTTAAAATAGAAATATATTAAAAGGTAAATTATTGTGCATGCTTAATACAAAAATTTGACCTCATTGACCTTTTCTAGTTCCTTTTCTTCTTCTTCAAACTCAATGAACTGCAAATTAGTTAGTTATTTTTCCACTAGAGTATGTTTATTATATTACATTTGCACATGTCACTATATGACATCTATGCACAACAAAGCTAAGAAATTCCCCATGATTCTTTTAATTCTAAAGTATATGTCAACTACTTCGATGTATCTATTAAACTTGCCTCTATTGGTTATTGTATCTAAAGTCAAGCATGAGCTAACCCAAGTGCATTGTATCTATAACAACCAACCTTGTAGAGGATGATGTTACCAAGTGACCACAAAATTCACCTTCTTCTATGTCATTATTAGTTTGCTTTCTAAACGGATGATCGATGAACCTTGCACTTGCTTGATTTTACATGCTCACATGATCCTTCTAAACTATTGATGGGGTGAAATGCACTACCAATGGTAAAGTGATATCCCTGGTATAATGGCCCAATTATAACTCACACTATTTCAAATGGGAGTCCCATTCAGAATTTTGGCTCTGCTACCATATTATTTTAAGGGAATTAGGTTTTGGATACAAAATGAGAAAGAAGAAATGAAATCCGAAAACTTCTGATGAGTGTTAGGTGTGGAACATAATTATTTTTTTGATTGTTCATAGGTTTTTTTTATTTCAACCATGGTAGGATCCCAGTCCTTGGTGTGGATATGTGGGGAGGTGTCCCCCCCCCCCACTATTGCCATCGGGGCGGGGCCATCGCCCTTAAAGCAAAAATTAGATGAAAATAAATACCTACAAATAATCATGTTGTATTTTCTTGATACTGATCTTCCTTTCTTGATCTTTTCTTCCGTTTTTCCTTCTTAGTCCTTCTTTTTCTCTCCTTGGTCCAAATCTAGAGTGCTCCATAAATTCTCTATGTCCAAGAGTGGAATAAGTGGAAGAAGTGGAAGCACTATCTAATGGGAAAGGAGATAGCAATCCACATAGTTCACCAGTCGTTATAGTACTTATAGGCCCAAAGTAAGATATAATACAACATACATTACAACTGGATGGGGTTTTTACAACAGTTTCATTTGGTGATCAAGTATAAGACGAGAAGCATAAACAAGTTTGTCAACATGGTTTCAATGCCACCCACACCAAATATCACAGTTTTCAGGGCTCTTATGCACATGTGGCTATTCACCCATGATGCATATAGAGAGGCATATCTGTAAGATGATGACTTGAAGGATGTGTATCAAAATTTGTAGAGTTAGCTTCATTTGCACGATGGTGACAACATTGTTGACTACCATATCTAGGATCTGTTACTATATAGGCTGGATAAGTTATGCTAAAGGCAATCGATTGCAGATCATTAGAGAGGCTCACACCGCCAAGGTTGCAGGGAACTTTGGTGTAGGGAAGATCGTAGCTAACTTGTAGTGGTATGTGTATTGGCCCAAGATGCAAGAGTAGGTAGCTAGGTTCATAAGAGGATGCATGCTTTGTTCTGCCAGCAAGCCTAACAAGAATAAATGGGGTCTATATCATCCTTTACCTGAACCTACTCATCATTGGGAAAGCATTTCCATGGCATCTATGGGATGTTTACCAACAACCAGGAAGGGACATGACTACATGTTCGTGGTTGTAACAACCCTAGTCAAAATTCCATGTAAATAATGTTGAAAAAGGAAAAATTATAACCATGGTCGTGGGACATGCATTCCAAGCTAAATGTTGGGAAAAACATCACAGTGTGGCTGTTCATTTGGTTTATTATGTCCAAGTAACTTGAAAAAGGCTATAACAAAGGATTTGGAAAGGCACAAGACATTAATTGGCATTTTATTTATGAAAATAGTGGAAATTAGGAGAAAATGAAGCTGAAATGTCACACGTTGCATGAGAGGAGGAAAATAAAGGGAACTAATGGAAAATCTAAGAAATTAGTGACCTCATTAATAGAAAGGCTTGTGCGGATCAATGGATACCTTTTTGTCAGTTCATTTTTGGATCTATGTCTCTATTCTCTCTCACAAACACTCTTGGACATAGAGAATTTATGGAGCACTCTATATTTGGACCAAGGAAAGAAAAAGAAGGACTAAGAAGGAAAAACGGAAGAAAAGATCAATAAAGGAAGATCAATATCAAGAAAATACAACATGATTATTTGTAGGTATTTATTTTCATGTGTGGTTTCCTCGTTATATTTGACATGCATGTCACATGCATGTGTGAATTTGGTTCTCGTGTTCTCTTTGGCATGGTTTTTTCCAAGCGTGACAATGTTCTTCAATATTTACTTTCCATTTCCGCATAACCATGGTGTGATGGGTTCTCTTGTATTTGGTTGATCTGGATTGTTGGATGGTTTCTAAATTGATTTGGGTGGTCTCTTAAAGAAAAAAAACATGGCCAAGGAATCCCTGGACTAGAGAATGTGAAATTGCAGTAAAGCCATATTTTGTGTGCCTCAGTAGGCCTAGGAATCCTTTACTGCTGAATAGAGGGATATATAGTAAAGCCTATATGTGTGTACCCTCGATGAGGCCTAGGAATCCTTGACCATTGAACGGAAGGATATACTGTAAATGATTCAGGGTGGAGTCTCGATTACACCTAGGAATCCTCGACTGGTGAATGACAGATATATGATAAAGCCTAGATATTAGGAGGCTAGAAAATTCATCATGGTGTAGGTGGAGAAATCTGGATGCATCCGTGCTTGTTTAGGGCCTAGTGATTTAATGGGGATTGCGGTAAACCCTGAGAAAACCTGGTTTGGCTTGGTTTTGAGTCCCAAATTCATGCTTGGAATATGGCATGGGGGTGATTAGCTGAAATAAATATTTTTTTCCTCCAATCTATGGTTGAGTGATTCGTGGAATCCCATACCGGGTTAGATTTTTCATTCACTAATAAGAACTTATTCCCATTGGTATTTTATGTGTAAATGTACTAGTTTATATGTGGTTTTCATGATTTTTATATCTTTGTTATTTTTAATGGTTATACGTTGATTATGAGTATTTTTTATGACAATCTTCATATATGTATTTCATCATGTTTTGATTAGAAAATGAATGTACAGTTAATTTATGTCCTAATATATAATAATGCAACTATTGTGATCAGGAAACAATGCTTTCTTATGAATATGAGATAAGTATGATACCCTTATGCTAAGATCTCTTGTTATGACCTGTAGATTACATATTTGTGACATGTTTGACAAAATTCCTATCTTAGCTAGTATGGGTCAGATCAAGTACTTCCACGAGTGTTTGCATTAGTAGTCTTGTATTAGTGTTATCACTATAAGGAAAAGACCCTCTAGCGGAGGCTATAAAGGAGGTTTTTACTGTTATAAAATTGGTCAAAATTTTCAAAAAAGCATTTGCTACAACATCCGTTTATGGTCACGGATGTTTTGACAGAGCTTTTAATGGAAATTCAACTCAACTAAAAAATTGGGTAGTCGGAGGTTATTACAGATGTTTTTTTCTTCAGTGCGCTACTAAGGTTTCAACACACCGGTGCGTGTCATCTAGACAGTGGCCCCGGGGCGGTCGAAGGTTCCTACACTAGGCCATCAAGGTATAAAAGCGCACTAGGCGCAGTGTTGGTGGTACAACGCATGGGGCCCTACCAATTGGTCCTGGGATTTGTGTAGTGCCGATAGGTCGTCTCAATGCACCGGTACGTAGAATTTAAAAATGCATCGGTGTACCGCATCAGAAAAACAAACCGATATTTATAATTGGTATTGGTATTTGTGCGGTGCCCATACGTCGTACAAATGCACCGGTGCGTAGTCTCACATAAAAGCATCGGTGCTCAATATCGTAAGAACTCTCTGATATTTTTAATTTCTTTTGGTATTTTTGTAGTGCCTGTAGGTCGTAGAAACACATCGGTGTGTTGCAACATACAAATGCACTGGTGTATAGTAACTGACAGGCACTGGTGTTTATTTTGTATTTTTTTAGAAACATCGACATCTGATAGTGAAATTATTGTGATTTTTTAAAATTCATTATTCATCAAAAGTCAACACATATATATCTTATAACAATATTCATATGAAATAAATTTTTATTAGTGCATTTGAGAACAACAATGGAGAGCACAATATAATAAATTAAAACATATTTTATTATACATATATATGAATAAGACAGTCTTTGGCATACAAAATGGGACACTTATTGGTATCCCTTTGTCTTTCAATTGGGACACTATGTCCATTACATTAAACAAAATGTCTAATCTCACAGACAAATATTTTAAAAAACAAAACCTTTTCTTTGATATCCAAACATAGTGATCATCATTCTTCGCTTGAACTACTATCACTCTAGAGCTAATTCCATGACTTGGGTTATTTTCGGGAATTTTTTGTTCACAGTGTTGATTTTTTTCTTCTTCTTCACCTTCAATCTACAAACATAAAAATAAACTGAAATGAGTGTATATACATTGGTGAGAATAATGAAAATTTCAATATTAAATAATATACATCAATATAAATAAAAAAGAAAAATCACGTACCATAGCAACACTCATAAAATATACACATTCTTTCAAAACCATGTACCATGCCATCTTTCAAAATTTCATCTATTGGCACAGTTCTATACTTTGTTTCCCATAAGCTTTATACCCCATAAAAAATCATATATTTATAATAAAATATTTTTTTGTTCTATTAATTATAGATGGAGCTAAGTAAAACAGGATCGATAAACACTTAAAAATTCCACAATTAATTTTTGATATGCCAAAATATACTCAGAACCCATATTTAACCCAATTTCAATCAATTTGTCTGATGGTTCTTCTTTGTATGTTAGCACCTGCTTGAAGACATTCAGTGATGTTTTTTGTAAAACAACTTAAAAAATAGAAAAATGAAATCTAGTTAAGTTGTTATAAGGAAGTAACAATTACTTAGAAACATAGATATCAAATGTTTTCTTCCTTGTCGTCCTGTTTTATGTGCTGAATAGGTTCCATTTTCTTTTCTAATCTACAAAACAATTCTTGAAAATTAATATTTAATGCTAAATTGTTTATTTATTGTACCTAGTGATCGAAAATTTCAATGATTACATATTACATTTGAAGCACGTTGTTGTTGAGATGGCTCCTCTTGTGATGAAACTTTGTCAAGTTCTTTGACCATCTCCTTGTACACCTTTTTGGACATTCCTACTACCATATTTCTGATATCACCTCGTTCATCTTTTGAGATTTTCATAATATTCCAGAAAATGTGACATGATAATAAACTATTTAATTTTTATGTTGATATATGAAAAGTAAATATAACAAAAGTGATATTTATAAATAATTCTAGAAAAAAAATTAAAGGAATATTACTTTTTCATTCCTTCTTTTATGTTGTTGTATGTTTTTTCTATTAAAAGTCTGACATGTCTCATTGACCAATTCTTTGGAAACTTTTCCTGTACTTTAGATAAAATTTGGTTCTTGGAATCGTTGGATTGGTTTTTGCATTATAAGTGGAAATAATTTCTATACATTTGTTCCACTAGATCCCTCAAACTTTTCTATAAGTTTTTCCCCCTTTCGTTAACCTCCAGCACCACTCTAGATGAGCTAAGGAGAAACTCATTTTCATTTGCACGTTCTATTTTTTTCTTTTCTCAAAACAAAATTCCTTTTCTGAGTTGTTGGTCCATGTATAACATTAAACATATGTGAATTAATAAACTATTTGACACATGTTATCTAATAATTTTAAGTATATTATTAATGAAAATTAAAAAAGAAAATCATATTGGATCGATAGTACTTTTTCATTCACCTGATTCATCATTTTGCAATTTTTCCATCAAGCTTTTATGCTCTTCTGGTCCTAGATCAGAAATAATCTTATCGAGCTTCGTCGTTTTGTGGCTCTATATGATACACAGTAAACAATACATATTATTTAAACTTACAAATAGTTCAAAAATAATAATTTTTGTAAAGAGTTTACAAAGAACTTGCTTTTTTTGCTTTTCTTGATCTGTTATCAGTATTTTTGTGACTTGATCTCTTGTCAGTAATTTCTTTATCAATATGAAACCTGTACCATATCATTCCGTAATATATTTATAAATAAATTATCAAATTTTAAGGTAAAAAATAAATCTCAAGAACCTGGTGTGCCTTTCATGATCTACGCACCAATGTCAGTATCTGGGGGTATTATAAACACACCGCACAAATAGTATAATCGACCATACCATGTTATCCTTGTAACATAGCGCACTGGTGCCCTATTTTAGTTATGGCACACTGCAAAAAAAAATGTTTTAATTTTTTTATGACACAGTAATTGTGCAGTGCACTGTATAATATAGTGCATCAGTGCGCTATGTTACGTAGGGCATACCGATAAAAAAAATCCATTTTTTTCAAAAATTCACCCAAGGGCCAACATGGATTGGGATCCGAATATGAAATTTGTCCCATGGGTTGGATTTCAATATAAAATGAAAAGCCCTAATTCTCAAATCACAGAAATAGGGAGAAGAAAGGGTAGAAACAAAAAAAATGAAGGGTTTAGGGTAAAAATGGATAAAACTGCAGAAAAAGTAAAAAAAATAATCAAATTTAATCACGAGATCATTTGAAATTCTATGCTATAGGTTCTAAATCACCAGAGGTTCGAATTATGATTGTCTAAATACTTTTTTTTGAACATATTTCTCTTCTCCATAGTTCTCTCGTGCTCTCTTGCTCTAGGTATGTCTCCTACGAATCTCTGGCTGAAAATTTTAGCAAAAATAGTGAAATAATGAAAAGTGTTTAGTATTTAAAGAATTCATTTATGAAATTATATTTTCAAAAATATTTTGCGGCCCATTTTTCAATTTGCCGCATTTTTTTCACTTAAAGAAAATAGAGTTTTGTTTTTTTTATTTGCATTTATTCGTCACCAGTGCACCACTTAATGGCACCACATTGATGCATCCATTGGTAACACTACACTGGTGCGTAGTAACTAAAACGCATCGGTGCATAGTAACTAGAATGCACCGGTGCAGTTATCTGTGCATTAGCACCGATTTGCAGTTGAGGCACCGAAATTACTTTTATGTATGTACACCAAAACTAGACATGTTGGAAATGTACATTTTTCTGTGAAAATATTTGGGCCATTTCTTTTCAAAACTACACCTCTTCTTCTTTCAGAAAAAGAAACTTGAACCTTTAAATAACCTGCAACAAGAAAAGGTGCCCCATGATATGCCTCCTAACCCATGATTTTCTTTCTCATTCGTAAGTTCCTCCTACATCTTGGCTTCCAATTTCCTCTTTTCTCCTTTGTGGTTTCTATCTTGATCTTAAAAAAATTTATACAGTCTCTATTTTACGAGAAACTGAACTTGAATGTTCTGGGAGCAATGACAATGGGTCTTTCATTCTGCATTTGTTAGCATAAGAAGACCGATTTTCGACTAGACGATGTAGTTATTACATGTGGCAGAAAAAGTGGGCTATTACATTATTTTTTCCAATGGGAAACTGATTTGTAGGTGGAAATATGGTAGTTGTAGGTATCTATGCTTTTCTTCTGACAGAAATGGTCATTGGATTTCCATTTATAATACAAGCAGATGTTTTACTGGTTTCATCTAGAGAGAGCATCATTTTCAATAACAAATGGAACCAGGGAATCCTTACGTGTATCCTGTTCGTATTTTGTTCAACATTTCTTTTTTTGATAACTACTAATTCACCTATACCTTCAAAAATTTCTATTTTTGGGTACCTTCCATGTGATATTCCTCACTATCCATAGGACCATAGCTCAGACAAGTTAGAGATTCCATTCAGGTTCAATTGAAAGCTGAGGTTGTGATTTTATGCGGCATCAGCTTTGCCGGTAAAAGTTTATATAAGCCAACCGAAGCTCGAACAATACTCCCAGCTTCTTTTGAACGCATTCTGGAGAATCTTTCCCTTCATGGGACCTACCAGTCCAATAAAAAATGTCAATTGATCTTTCTCTATTGTCCTTAAGGGAATGGTAATCATTCCCTTCATGGTGCCTCTTGTCTTTATCGACTAGCTCGATTGATATTTCTCTACTGTCCAATATTTCCCAGCCATCCTTGTAATAATGAGAATCGTTACCTTCCTGTGATCTCTTAGCTCATTCAATAGACTCAATTGATCTATATCTGACATCCCTTAGTGAATAGGACTACCTGCTTTTGAAGGACCGGTTCACCTTGCTAGTTGCCAGAGTGTCGACAGGTATTTCTCTACCATAAACTCTGCTATCCCTTTGTCCAACATGGGACCTCTTAACCCTATCACCATCCTTAACCAAATGCTCTCTGCCGGTCTAAACCGAGCTTTCTCGACCACCCTTCTTCGATTTTTCATAAATATTTTCTCCTTTTGTACTCTTTCGAGCTCTATATCCGTTTTCATCCCTGTAAGCTTCCTTGTCGGTCTTTCTGTTTGAATCTCTCATTTTCTCTGTTATAAAATTCTCAGTCAAAATTCAAACTCTTGACTTTTCAAACCCTCATCTCCTCAGAAAAATTATTGTTCGTGATTCGAACCCTCTGCTACTCCAATATTGCACATTACTGAATAAATTTTCCTTCTTAGAAAATATATTTCAATGGCATACCTGGTTCGTGCGAGGTTTTATTTAACCCTATTCCGGTGTGTGGGTTTTTATAGGCGCACCGGTGCGGTTTCGTAAGTTCATGGTTTATGTTTTGGCGTGGTGTTTTATGACACACTGGTGTGTAAGAGTTGTGAAGCACTGATGCACTAAAGTACTAAGACACACTAGTGTGGGTTATGATGATAAGCGCACCAAATGAAAAACCAGGAATCTCCGCTAGAAATGGCGTACTGTATAAAGTTCCTTTTTTTTGGTATGTAAGATCATAATACAATAATGATAATTCTAAAGTACATGAATTTATTTTCATTATTTTCTAAAATTTATTATGTTACAAAAATTCATATTATTCTAGATTTATTATTTTACAATTATTTATAAATTTACAAATTTACAAATTTTAATAAAATCATTTCACATTAATACAATTTAAATTTTCACATTAATACAATTAAAATTTTACAAATATTTTACATAGAATTACAATTACAATTAAAATTTTACAATTACAATCATTTCACAGTAATACAATTAAAATTTTACAAGTGTTTTACCTACAATTAGAATTAGAATTAGAATTACATTTACAATTACAATAACCATTTTACAAATATTTTACATACAATTAAAATTAAAATTACAATTACAAATACAATTACAATTTTACATATAATTAGAATTAGAATCACAATTTTACAATTTTTCATATATACAATTATAATTAAAATTTACATTAAATATTCTACATACAATTACAGTTAAAATTACAATTACAAATACAAATAGAATTTTGCAATTTTACATACAATTAAAATTTCAATTTCAATTACAATCACGACATAATATTTAATGAATATCATGGTCATTTAATATTAAATTAATTAATAAACATCACGATCATGATAACCATCATACAAACATCATATTCAACTAAAAAAACCATTCAAATTCACTAACATCATCGTAATCATGATCATCTAACAAAACACAATTAGCATTGTATAACATCATCAGAACAAAAACATCATATATACATCTCATGTCAAATAACTCATGCTATCGCATACACATATATCAGCAATCTACACATTGAATGAACATATCTAACATGACCTAATAATATACACATCATGATTATCACCAACATATAAATTAAGTATAACTGCAACATGACATAAAATACATGGACTATATATATATATATATATATATATATATATATATATATATATATATATATATATATAATGTTAAAAATATACAACTATAATATAAATGCCATGGATCAGTTGGTGGTACACCATCAATAATAGTACTAGTCAAGGCATTCTCAGTCAATCATGGAGCCTTGATGGTCGATGGTCCAGCTTGCTCATGATCATGAGTACTACTAGATGCTGCAGGCTATTGACTTGACGTGGTTGATGGTCCAGGCTCATCTCCATGATGACTATTGCTAGATTCTAGTGGAGGTTGCTCATTTGGTGTGATGCGAGGTGAACAATCATGAGATGATGATTCGCTCATTGCGGACTATCAATCATGTGATGCATCTTGACCACGCCTATAACGTGCAAAGATCATCCTTAGCCACATAACTAAGGTCATAGCTCCTACGACATGCCGCATTAGCCTATACATGTCACGCAACATGACTCTCCACATCTATAACAGCCTACCATTGGCCTGCATGTCTCTCATATGAGCAAGCATGATGCCTGCCTCGAGAATCAATGCAGTGAGTTGGTCACCCAACTCCATCTTGTATCTAGTATCAAGTTGACTACACCTAGCAAAAGGCGGTACTGGCGCACCAGCAGGAGCAAGTCTCTCTACACAGGCCTCCTGATGATCCTCGGCATCTGGCATGCCCTCATCGTCATCAGGATCCATACTTGGATCATGTGGTGATGTCGGCATGTCCTCGCCATCAAAAGAGCTAATTTCTGCAAAATATATACAAGCACACAATAATAATTAGACAATTTCATAACACAATTTAATAACAAAAAAATTTAAGAAAATGTTAGAATAAATTTAAATAAAACAGTAATATTACCTCTATCATCTAGCAACTCATCATCTGTGAAGAGGATGTTGGCACACCCTTGCGAATCCAATCCATCATAAGGACAAGGGACCATAATGAAGGGATGCAGCTCGTCAAAACTGGCTAGAAACTCTAGTGCATCATGTGATATCCTCACTGGAATCACAGTCTCGCCCCTCTTGGGCATCATCTGCCCCCACATGTGCATAAATGCCTTGAACATCACCCTACGAGGCTTTCGAACAAAAGTAAGCCTCATCTCTGGAAACCTCACAAAAAATAAACAAAAAATCTCTGAAGCAAAAGGGAAGTTGACCCTCCCTTGTGCATGAGCATGACATCTATCGAAGGTTGTACAGAACTACTATAAAAAAATGGAAGACCACCTGATAAGTCATGGCTCATGTACTAAAGAATCAACATAACATAGAAACGAGCAACTAATCTGTTGCTCGTCACTGGTGTTTTGTGAAATGGTCAAAATCAAAAGTGAGAGGCGCCTCACCTCCTCACTACCAAATGCACCAATATGTGACTAACCTCGAGCGACCTGAAAATTTGAAGGAGATAGTGCATCTGCTCTAATGTATCTCTGGGTGTACACTAACTGACTCCCTACTACACAAGCAGCTGGAACCTCTGGGAATGAGGTAAAATGCACCCCTCCCCTTGATAGCCCTATAATGAAATATATATCCTCCTGAGTGGTAGTGAAAAATTTAAGAACCACCCTAAATTTGTAAGTATAATAAATGGGCGAATCCCCATGATACATCAGAAAAATGGAAGGTGATTTTATTAATAATATAATATGTATATATAATTTTTTTGGCAAATATCTCACCAAATTATATCATATTGTAAAATCATGGTGAATTTTTCACTGAATTATAAAATCTTATAAGATAGTGGTGAATCTTTCACTAAATAATAAAGGCTTTCTAAAGGGATAAGAGAGTTCATAATGAGTATTTCTTGTAATGGTTTCAAGCCTTGTTAAGAAATCCATCAAGAAGAAAAACCAACATATTCCTTATAATTATATTCCTTATATGGAATAGAAAGATATTTCTCATGGAAAGTCAATTAGGTTTAGTGCAGGTGGTAGGGAGAAATACTACATGTGACGATGTGATGAACTCATAATGAGTATTTCTTGTAATAGTTATGAGCCTTGTTGTCTAAGGAATTCCTCGAGGACTGAAATATGTATATTCCTCATATTGAATATAAACATATTTCTGATGTATTGGTATATAAAGGTATGGGAGACGAGTGGGAAATGAGCCACAAGAAGTCCTTAGAATATTTACAGGAAGAAGATTTGTGAAAAAAATAAAAAAGGTAAAAAATGAAAAAATGGAGAGGAAATGCAGGGGGGAAATGGTGAAAGAACGAATTCATAATCAATGGGAAAAACACTGGGTAGAGATAGTGAGGGAATATTTTCCCTTAGCCTAGGGGTAACAAAGGAATACATTGGAACTCTCACATATGAAATTTTAGTTAAATAAACATTAATCTCTATACCAATCATGAGAGGGAGGAAATATGGGAAAGAAATGCATGAAGAAGAATCTAAATGGAAGAAAGAATTGGGATTACAATCCTTGCTCACTAAGTTTGGCTACTTCCTTTGAGGCCTATTGAAAAATTACGTTTCATCTATCTATGTATCTTTTTCTCTAATTAGTTTGTAAAATAGTTTCCAAGTAGTTATGTTAGAGCATGCATTTTTTGAAAAAAAAAATTCACCGTCCTGACCATCTTGAGATAGAGATGGACAGAAATGATTATTGGTGATAGAATTCTCCCATTTTTTTGTTGTAAGAATTTGTATAGTTACGGCTAAAATCCCTTAATTTTAGCTCAAACAATATCCATTAGTGTGAGAAAAAATGTTTGATGTTTTCACCTTTATTTTTTTAATCCCTATCAATGTTTAATAAATCCAAGGATAAGATGGATTTATGTTAGTGTATAGTTGCTTAAAATTTAAATATATAAATTGAAATAAACATGATGTCATTTAATTTTTATTTTATGTTGAAGTCTTTAAATAAATAAGACGTTGGGCCCTTTTTTTCATTTTATTTTATTAGTGACACAACCACACATGGGGATCTCCCCCACCCTGGGCTATCAAGCACCTTGCTTCTGTTGGCACAAAGAATAAATATGGCATGAGAAAATTCTGGTTCTTGCCCATTTTGAACTTGGAGGCCGATTATAGTGAAATAAAATACATTCAAGCTCTTCTAGTTGAGTATTTGTCTTTCATCAACATATATGCTTTTTATAACACCATTTGGCTACTTTTTATGCAACCATAAAAAATTTGACTGATTTATATGTGAATTGGACTCTCCAAAGTTCGATGATAGGAATATTATTTTAGGATATCCATACCCTTCAGATATTTAAATATTTTAAGCTCAACATAAACTTTTGATATGTTTCATTAATCTAATCTTTTTCAACCAATATTCCATCCCTGCACTTAACATACTTCGACGGTGTCCTTTGTGTTGTTATATAGTTCGATGTTTGTGCTTCAATGATCTGAAAATGGAACTATTTGTAAATTTTGTGCAAAGTATCCATTTCCTTTAATTAAGTGTGCAAAGTATTCTCCATGTCCTTGAAGATTAAACAATGTGTTTTTGGTACTTGTTTCTGAGTTTATGTGTGAGAATTGGTTATTTAAATTCACTGTTTAATATACCAGTTCAGAAATACACAACAAGAAAAAATCACCATAACATAACACAGCAAACTGATGAGGCAATTCACCCCTCCTGGCCTACATCTGCCGGGTCTAAGGCTCCCAATGGGCATGTAATTGCTCTATTAATTTTCTAAAAATGGTTATATAGTGAGAAATATGCCTAAACAAGAAAACCCAGCTATGAAATTGAATTTATAAGACATAAATAAGCTAAAAATGGCTTTTTTTTCAGCTTAAACAATTAAGTACAGTGCAATACAGCTCCATTTCCCTGATGGCCCTAACGACTCTCCAAGCTTCCCTGAAGCAAAGGTGGTTGAAGAACACCTCTGTTTTCTCTAAAACATATCCCAAACTCTCCAGAATGCTCAGGAGACCCAAAATTTACTAGCATTTCGTCCAAATTGGTTGAATATTGAGGAAGTTATGACCAAAACGAATTTCTACCCAATGTCACATGAAAACCCCGCTAAATGTGGGGTAACTCCAGTTAGGAGTGCTAACTTTGGCATAAACCTGAAATTGGTGGAACGCACCATAAATAGGGTTGAACCACTAACAGTTATAATAAATTTTGGGCAATTGTGGTCACATGAAGTCCATTGAATCTGTTGGTGGAATAACTTATGGTTAAGTTTAAATGTCGCATTAACATTTGTATGTGGTTGCCACATATGATGGTTATACTAACCATTGGTGCCCGTGATTAAGGCCTTTAAGGCCAAGGTTCTTTGCATTCGGTCGTTTGAGGTCAGGCTATCCCTAAGGGGCTAGCCCCTTTAGCTTTCTACCCATTTAAATTTTAAAACTCAAATACTTCACGGCTCCAAAGGATATTAAGAACCATCCTTATGGCCTAACGGTAGGCACATGTGTTGTCCGCTGTGAGGTCAGGTGTTCAAATCTTGTAAGGCCTCAAAAAAAAATTATGGTGACAAAAATCATTCATCATGGGGCCATGTGTCGGCCTCCGAGCTTGCCACGTGGAAGCTCTTAATTGGTCTACCGCCAAAAAAAGTCAACAAAACAACAAACCAGAACTTTCCACTTGTCGTAATATGATTAGCCTGAATGGAATATTCTAGTGTAATATTATTTATAATATTCCAAACAATATTATTTCTTTAATTTTTCCAATTTGCAAAATTCAACTTTGGTCAACTGAATTTTGAAGGTTACTGGAGACTTCAAACCTTCATAACTTTCACATACGACGTCGGATTTGAGTCTCGTTCATGGTGCCAGAATCGTAGTGATGATGCCTTTATGATCGTTCAAGTTGCAACAAATTATGAGCATTTCTAGTTTTGAGCATTTTTTCAACTTGGACATGATCACCTCATCACACCTCCCAAATGGGAAGCTTTTGGACCCCAAAAGCTCTCTGATTTACAGAAACTGAAGATGAGGAAACTGATTCTCCACTCTTCCAACCTTGAACCACTGAAATCTCCCTGACTTCATCAAATTGAGCTTCTCATAAAAATACAAATTCTTCCTTAAATCTGTTGACCGACTATTGCTAACTTTGACTGTGTCATAATAAATTTTTTTGAAATTTGCAGAACAGCAACTGAAATTTGCAGAATATATACTATTTCTACAATGGTCTAACTTCAAAGGAAACTGAAAATAAGATTCACCTTGCCAACTGTCCTCATGGAGAATTTTTTCCAAATGAGCCATGTACTTGTGTCGAATCCCGACCAAGTTTTCTCGCCATACCAATCTGCCATTCTGAAACTAGCATTGATCCATGCTGAACTTTGTGTCCTCTTTGCTTGCATGCTTCTCCCTTTCTTGGATTCTTGCACCACTTTACACCGACACTTCATTCTCTGCACTGATTCACACCAAAGGCACTTTCTGCAACATCTTCTCATCTTCCAAAGACGTCTTGCTTTCAGACTGAGACATATCATCATTTATATCAACAATAAGATGAAAAATATAATGTACAAAATCTTTTTTCTTAACCATCAACAAAGTCAAATTCTAACTTACATTGACAAGCCTTTTCAATTGCCCTGTGTTGACTAAATAAGATTCTAGCTTCTTCTGATGTACTCTCACAATAAAATCTTTACCATCCTTGAACAGATGATACTTGTTCTTATGGCAATGGAAGATTTCTTTTCTGTCATATAAGTATGGGCTACCCAACACCACACCTGTAATGTCAAGCGGTACCACATCTAGTTCAACCATGTCAACATAATGAGTTGTTATGGCGAAGCGCAACATGCACTTTCTTGAGACTTGTAAATTAGCATCCTTACAAATCCATCCAAGTGGATACGGCTTTGAATGTGGAATGGTCTAAAGTTTCAGCTTATTGACTAATTCTTTTGAGATGAGATTCGCTTCTGACCCACTATCAAATAGTGTGTCTATCTTTGTGCGTTTTTAAATTATCCTCACATGAAACAACTCTATCCTCCTCTCTTCATTTGGAGCTTCTATGTGATAGTTTTAAGTGCTAGAACTGGGATTTGTTTCCTTTAAAATATCTTTCCCATTTAAATTATTTAGTACCATGGCTATCCTCTTAGTTTCATCACCTGATTCAGACCATAATTCTTGTTCAGCAGTTGCAACCGTTTTTCCCTTTTCTTTGGCCTTATCTTTGGTTTTATATTTTTCTGGTTTCAGCTCTGGATGAAGTTTCCAGCAATGGTCTTCATTGTGGCTTGTTTTGGAATAGGTTTTATAAAAGAAATTTCATTTTTATTTCCTAGAGTTTGCATTTCCTTTTCCTCCATTTGCCTTTAAATTCACTATCCATATTCCCATCAAAATATTGTTTCCCTCTAGCCTCTAAATGCGTGGATTTCACACAAACCTCGTCTAGACTAGTAGGATTGAACATAAGGATAGTATGTATAAGATAATTGTGTAAACCACCTATATATTTCGACAAAGTATGTTGACTATGCAAATCAATTCCAAGTAATAAATCCCTTCGTCTAAACTCTTGACTGTAATCTTCAACACTTTGTCCCTTCAGTTGTCTAAAACTTTGCCAATTCATGATAGCCTTTTGTAAATGAGCTAGTGGATAAAATTGTTACTTAATTGCGGAACTAAGTTCAGCCCATGATAAAGTGATATTACCATGTTTTTTAATTTCATCCTTGGTCTTGGCTTCCCACCATACCAACTATGCTCCTTCCATTCTCAAAGAGGCTAACTGAATCTTGGTGTCGTCTTCATGAAGGTTTTGTATCCTCAAGTAAACTTCCAACTGTCTTATCCAATTGTCAAGTTTCTTTGGATTGACTTCACCATTAAACATAGGAAACTAAAATTTAACATCAAGCTTTAAAAATGGACTTTTACCAGTGGTTTTAGACTTGTGAGATTGATTCACCGAAGTAGAGGGTGACGATGTTGAGGAAGAGGATAAAGGTGGGGATGGTGGATCGCCATTTCCTCCATGTCCTTTCTTTGACTTATCATCACTTTTCTTTCCTCCTGAAGAACCCTTTCCTTATTTCTACTATTTAAACCCTTCTCCAACAAGCCTATCTTTCCTTTCTTCGTAGAGTATCCTCACCATCTCAGTCATGTCCAAAAAAAAATTTCAAAATACACGTTCTTCTTCTTTGGGATCAATGTCTTCAGGAGATTCTCCTTCTCTTGAAGACATTCTTGAGGCTTATTTAGTAACTCTTGGGTTTGTAATATATGGTGGAGACAATGTCTCTCTGGCCCGCCTTAGATGATGATTACTTTTTTCTCTAACCAATTTTCCTTCCAATCTTTTGAGTTTAAGCCTAGTAAGAATCAAAACTTGCAAACAATCAACTATACCTTTGGACAAGAACAAATGTAGAGTAAAACTCTAGCTTTGATACCAACTCATTTGAAAATGGAACTATTTGTAAATGTTGTGCAAAGTATCCATTTCCATTTAATTAAGTGTGCAAAGTATTCTCAATGTCCTTGAAGGTTAAACAAAGTGTTTTTGGTAATTGTTTCTGAGTTTATGTGTGAGAATTGGTTATTTAAACTCGTTGTTTAATATATTAGTTTAGAAATAAAAAGCAATAAAAATTCACCATAGCATAACACAGAAAACTGATGAGGTAGTTCACCCCTCTTGGGCTACATCTGCTGGGTCGAAGGCTCCCAATGGGAATGTCCTTGCTTTATTAATTTGATAAACATGGTTATATAGTGAGAAATATGTCTAAACAGGAA
Organism: Pinus albicaulis; assembly: GCA_034641835.2. NCBI lineage: Eukaryota > Viridiplantae > Streptophyta > Pinopsida > Pinales > Pinaceae > Pinus > Pinus albicaulis. The sequence goes on from CM076572.1 coordinate 103,008,685, forward strand.
AAACTAGCTGTGAAATTGAATTCATAAGACAGAAATAACCTAAAAATGGCTTTTGTTTCACCTTAAATAGTGAAGTACACCTCAATACAGCTCCATTTCCCTACTGGCCCTTACGGCTCTCCAAGCTTCCCTTAAGAAAAAGTGGCTGAATAAAACCCCTATTTTCTCTACAACCTATCCTAAACTCTCCAAAATTCTTAGAAGACCCAAAATTGACTAAAATTTCATCCAAATTGGTTCAATATTGAGGAAGTTATGAACAAAACAAATTTCTTCCCAATGTCACTTGAAAACCCCACTAAATGTGGGCTAACTCCAGTTAGGAGCACTAACTTTAGCATAAACCTGAAACTGGTGGAACACGCCCCAAATATGGCGGAACCACTAATGGTTACAATAAATGCTGGGCAGTTATGGTCACATGATGTCCGTTGAACCCGCCACCAGAATGAGTTATGGTTAAGTTTAAATGTTGCAATAACATTTGTATGTGGTTGGCCACATATGACGGTTATTCTAACCGATGGTGCTCACAGTTAAGGCCTTTAAGGCCAAGGTTCTTCACGCGTGGTCATGTGAGGTTAGGCTAGCCCTAAGGGGCTAGCCCCTTTAGCTTTCTACCCATTTAAATTTTAAAACTCAAATACTTTGCAGCTCTAAAGGATATTAATAACCATGCTTGTGGCCTAACGATAGGTGCGTGTGTTGTTTGATGTGCGTTCAGGTGTTCAAATCCTATAAGGCCTGAAAAAAAATTTACGATGACAAAACTCATTCATCCTGGGGCCACATGGCAGCTCTTGATTGTTCTCCCCCCAAAAAGAACTCAACCAAACAACAAAAAAGAAATTTCCACTTGTCGTAACATGATTAGCTCGAATGGAATATTCCAAAGAATATTCTTTTTTTACTTTTTCCAATTTGCAAAAGCCAGCTTTGGCCAACTAATTTTTGAAGGTTACTGGAGACTTCAAACCTTCATAACTTTCACATACAACGTCGGATTTGAGTCTCATTCACAGTGCCAGAATCATAGTGATGAGGCCTTTCTATTCGTTCAGGTTACAACCAATTCTAAGAATTTCCATTTTTGAGCATTTTTTCAACTTGGACATGATCACCTGATCATTCAACCTAGATAGCTAATTTTTTATTTTAAGGATATGTCTTCTTTTCGATTAATTTTTATTATTCTTTTAATGTATTTTAGAATCTTCAACAGCCTCCTTTGTGGAATTCTATTGCTAGGTGTTTGTGCTTCAACCTAGATAGCTAATTTTGGTTTTGAAGGATATGCATCCTTTTTAGATACATTTTTATTGTTCTCTTAATTTATTTTAGAATATTAACAACACTTCCTTCTTTCATTTCTAACAAAGAATTAATTTAATTCAGAGTATTGATTATAGTTGGTGCTAATACCAGATTAACATCAACACGGATTTAGAAGTTTCTTAGACTTGATGTTGAATTTATATATATTGTAACAAGTATAAGAATATAAATATTTATTTCTATCTTTTACCAATTTAATCTCTTTTACTTTTGTGTACTTACAGTCATCCAATACTCATGAAGAGTGCTAGAAAAAATTGATACAACACAAGTCAAAAGTGTTGTGCCAAAAATATTATTTTTTTCATAGTTGATCATCTTGGTCATGCATATTATTTCAGATCGACTGAAGACTTTAATAAGTAAGATGAAAATATAACCTGATCCATGACATATGTGTCTGGATTCCAGACAGCTCAACAAAATGATAATCAAATACATGTTTCCAATTCCTGTCATTGGTGAATTATTAGATGAATTGCATGGAGTAATTTTCTTTACTAAATTGGATCTTCTGTTTGGATGTCATCAAATCAAAATGAGGCAAGATCTTCCCAAAGCATCCTTCGGATTACATTAAGGTCACTATGATTTTTTGGTTATGCCATTTGGGCTTACAAATGCACCTTCAACATTTCAAAGCTTAATGAATTCTATTTTCAAACCCTTCCTTAAAAAATTTATGCTAGTAATTTTTTATGACATACTAATATACAAAAAATATTGAGAAAAGTATGTACAACATGTTGGCAATGCCTTGAAACTATTGGAAGAGAAACATAAATATGAAAATCCTTCCAATGGTTCCTTTAGGGTTTAAGAAGTAGAATATCTAGGTCATATTTTATCACATTATGGTGTCAAAGTGGATCCTAACAAAATTAAAGCTATGAGGGAATGGTCAATCCCCAATACCCTGAAGAAACTCAAAAAATTCTTAGGATTGAAATCATATTATCGTAAGTTTGTCAAGAATTATGGTCAAATAACAATGCCTCTTAACAAAATAACTGAATAAGGATGTATTTTCTTGGACTACATAAGCAACCAAAGCTTTTGAATAACTTAAGGAGGCTATGTGTACAAGTCACGTCTTGGTGACACCTAACTTCACAAAAATATTCATTGTGGAATGTGATGCCTTAAGCCATGGTATTGTTGCAATTTTTATGCGAGAAGGAAGACCCCTTTCCTTTGAAAGTAGCAAACATGAACTTAGGAAAAAGCTTACTTAGACCCATATATGAAAAAAAATTGTTGGCCATATTACATGCAGTTAATAAATGGTGTCCATATCTAATAGGAAGACACTTCAAAGTAAAAATAGGTCATAATAGTCGTAAGTATTTTTTAGAGAAAAGACTATATTTAGAAGAGAAACAAAAAAGGGTCAAAAATATGTTGGGTTATGACTTTGAAATGATCTACAAAAAAGGATAACAAAATATTGTGGTAGATGCACTATCAAGGAAAGAGGAAGACACAAATGGTTTACTATGTTTTATTTCCATTCCACAATCTAACTGGGTGGAAGAAGCAAGGATAGAATGAAAAAAAAATGAGAAGATATGCCAGATCATTCAACATCTACATGAGGACCCAAATGCAATAGAAACATTTAAGTGTAAAAATGATTTGTTATTGTATCAAGTTCATTTATACTTATGTAAGAATTCTCAACTCAAAAATAAGGTCCTTTTGGAATTACACATTTACCTTATAGAAGGAAATTCACAGTTCTTGAAGACATACCATAAGATCAAGAAATATTTTTTTGGGGAAGGTATTAAAGAAAATGTGCAAAATCTTATGGCAGAATGTGTGGTATGCCAACAAAATAAATGTGACACTATCAAAACCTAGGGGCTCCTTTAGCCATTATCCATACCAGGATAATGTTAGAAAGAAGTTTCAATGGATCTTAATATAGGCTTATCGAAACCTAAAGGAAAGAGTCTCATTATGGTAGTGCTAAATCAAATGACAATGTATGCCACTTTTTCTCTCTTTCTCATCCGTTTAAAGCAAGTATTATGGTAGTAGCATTCATTGAAACAATCCAAAAACTACATCGAATACCAAAAGATTATTGTAAGTGACGGAGATCCAATTTTAATTGGAACTTTTTGGAATGAATTATTTTCTTGTTTGGGTACTCAATCGGCTCGGAACACATATTACCATCCTCAATCTGATGGCCAAAATAATATTGTGAATAAATGGTTAAAAGGATATCTATATTGTTTTGCATCAGATCAACAAACACACAATGGGTCAAATGGATGCCCTTGGCAGAATAGTGGTACAACACATACTTCCACACTTCATAAAAAATGTCACCATTTATGGCACTTTATGTATATCATCCACCATCCATCAAATCACCCTTGAAAGGGACTATAAAGGCTCAAGTAGTAGAGGACCTCATACAACACCAACAAGAGGTTATCAAACTATTGAAAGTCAACTTGGCTATCACACAGAATAGGATGAAATAACAAGAAAATTTGGATTGCAGTGAAAGGGAATTTAAAAGGGGGGATTGGGTATTTGTGAGACTACAACTATATAAAAAAATGTCCCTCAAGCAACAAAAGAAGGAAAATAAATTAGCTCCAACCCATACAAGGTGTTGCAGAGGATAGGAAGTATGGATTACAAATTGGAGTTGCCTCCATCTTCACATTTGCATCCAGTCTTCCATGTTTCTTGCTTAAAGAAGGTAATCAATGAAAAAATCCTAGTGTAAACTATTATAGCATAGATTAATGAAGAAGGGAAAATAATAACATAACAAAAAACAATTTTGGAAACAAGGACTACACAACTGAGAAATCGAGCAATTACTAAGTACCTCATCAAATGAGAGAACCTACAAATGGAAGAAGTGACATGGGAAGATGAGTTGTCCATGAAAAAACACACATAGATAGTTAAATGTTGACGACAACATTCTTTGAAGGGGAGGGGCATGTTAAGCCCCATGTTAACCCAAAAAACCCTTATGAGTCATAGGTATTGAGTGATTACATTTCTATTGTTATATTGTTATGTAGGCTAGAACCCCTAGTGATCCCGGATTATTATAGATGCACCCTTTTTACTATATATACACTAAGGATAAATAGCCTTCAGATCATAAAATATTTGTCTTATACATTGTATTCATTTTTAAATGAGGTTTCCCCCTTGAATAGAACTATAATTATTGGTTTCTTATCATTTTTAAGGTGTAAGGATCATAACAAAGAACTTTTCTAGGCTCCATGGTTATTGATAGAGCCTAGCCTACACTAACAACCCAAATGTGCTTGGAAACACGAACAAAGATAGACCGGAACCACAACAAGGACACCACAAATAGTAGACTAAAAGAAGTGCATATAAACAAAGCCAACATGTATTGTGGGGTGGAATGCAACCAATTATCCAAGAAGAACAACCCTTCAACTTCATGGAAAAACCACAAAGTAAAATGAACCAATTAATACATACCTTCCACTTTGCATAATGAAAACCAAATCCTACAATGAGCACCCACTCATCCATTCCATGCAGACAAATGATGGTGGGAACTAATTTAGAAAACTGATCTTGTATTGGGATAGCCTGGAAGTAGATATAAATGGTTGTCATTTCCATAAATTCCTTGAACTTGACATGTGGCAATCATGCCAAGCCAAGGAGCTTGCATGCAGTGATGAGGTTCCAAATTTCACATCATGAGCTAAATTATTGGGTTATGGAAGTGGTGGTGTACAATCATATCGAGGTTCACTCATCCCTTCCCACACCATTGGGAGGGTAGAATTTTATGCCAAATTTTACTACAAAAATTTGCATTATTGGAATTTTTCCAAACTTCAGGCTGGTATTTGTGTTGCCTTATCATGGAAAGGTTCCATATTCCAACTTAGATTTTCCATGGACACCCAATTTTAAAGCTCCTAGAGTGGTAGTAACTAAATTTTTCTGAGATATTGTTAAAACTAAAATATGTTTTACTTGGAAGCATGTTAACCTAACCAGGTTTATTGAATCATAAATTTGTTAGGTTATAAAAGTTGTTGATTTCATTATTGTTGTTGTTATGGGGGTAAATTTGGTCAAAATTTACCATTTAGAATAACATTAATATGATTAACCAACCTTGGCATACAAAATGTAATATAAAAGATCCAAACATATCTGATGCATTAGAGATGAGGTATGTGTTGAAACTTTTAAAATTATGTGCCTTCCAAAATGTCTTGGCATGAATGATATTCCAGTTGATATGTATGAATTCCAACTAGAATGCAATAAAATCACTACAAAGTATCGAATATCTATGTCCTCTTACATACTTAAACCAATTCCCCAAAATATTCATATGAAGACAAGCTGTCTAAAGCCGTTCTTAGAGCATACATTTTTGGATGTCTAGAACAATATGTTAAAATTTCACTACATGGAAAACATACCTACAAACTCAAGGAAATCTCAAAACTATTTCTCTATGGTAGATCTGAAATATCAAATGCTAGCTAAAAACTAACAGCAAAACAAAACAATTTACACCATTCTGAAAATCATCTCTATTTATATTTATTAGCTTAGGAAAGGAAAAATAGTGCACATTCTCACTAGTAAACTAAATGAATAAAAAAAGCGGCAAGAAAACCTTAATAATTCCATCCTAATCAAACCCTAATTCATTCTAGGAAAGTGCACCCAGGCTACATGCAACAGATGATTATAATAGATCACCTCACCTGTAGAATATTGTGCCCTAGCTAAGTCTCATCCAGAAGCCAATCTAATTTTAGAACTGAACTGGATAGAAAAAACACATCTAAGGTAGGCACATGCATTTTTAACACTAAACTGAAGAGGGCTCCATCTTTGTAGGGAACATGTTCTCAACCCTCTCCCACAACATCTCAAACAATCTCTTAGCAAGGGATTTGTCAAAATATCAGCAACCTGAGAAACTTATTAAACATACTCTAGGATCATTTCACCCCTCTCAACTCTATCCTTATTAAAATGGTACAACATATCAATGTGATTGAAACAACCATGAAACATTGCATTTCTAGGGAGCTTGATGCAACTCTGATTAACACAGTAAATCACAGTAGGTGATATATGATTGATCAACTCTATTGTCAACTTGTGAAGCCATATGACCTCACAAATGGCTTTAATATACTCTTCCTTTCCCAAATTAAGTGCCATTTTTGCCTGCTTCTTTTTGAACAGAGATATTATATCTAAACCCAAGATGAAACAAAACCATGAATTACTCTACCTTCCATTGGCATCTTTGGCCTAGTCAAAATCCACTAAAGAATGAAGCAACTCAAATCACTATGAAGCACTGTGCCAGTGTACCCATTAAGTACCTCGCATAACTCAAACCATGGAGTATATTTGCAGCAACCTCATCTCAACCATATACTAGCATCCAATATGGAAACAAAATTAGTGTCTGGACCCCCATTATTTGTGAGACAAGGGACCTCATCCACACAACAATCTGACTGCTAAATCCTACTAGACATGTTAGCGAACCTATCTACTTTCTGTACACTGATGAATCAAACAAATCTGAGTCAGAATCTATGGATAACTTCAAAATATGTATCATAAAAGTATCCTAGGGTTTATATTCCATTATCCGAAACTTCTTCAGAATCTTGAGGTTGATGTCTTTCATGTCAACTTCACTTGCCAGTTTCTTTTTGCACCATGCGATGGATTTTTTTGAACTAACGTTTAGGACCACATCATATACACACAAAAAAGAGATAATCATGTGAAATTTATCATAATAAAAAAAATAATACAAGTTAGGGCTTACACCAGTCTTGGTGATGCCAATAATCTGTAAGTACTCATAAATACATGACTACCGAGCACATAGAGGCTACTTTAGCCCAGAAAGAGCCTTCTTCAACTTGCACACATGGGTATCCCATCCATGCAACTCAAAACATCTTGGCTGATTAATGCAACTTCTTCCTAAATGACTTTAAAGAAAATATGTTTTACATACATCCAATATAAAGGGAAATCAAATACCAAAGCTAACAACATCATCGTATCTATCATGGCATCCCACCATACCTTGTCACATGTTGTCTCCTCATAACTGGAAGACTCTACAAAAAAAATGGAATACATCAGTGCAACATAATTAAGAAACTTCTTAGGACAATGATGCACCTTGAAAGAACTCTTAGGCTCTCCTACTTCCTCATGTGCCCCCTGTGTTTTTTGGGTAAACCACCTAGACCTCCTCGCTGAATTGGAAGGGAAAATGGTCTCTATACCTACATTGGAATCTAGCAGTGATATAACTCTCATTTATTTGGAATCAGCGGATCAACATTTGAAAAAAATAAGCTTCTCAACCTCTCTTGGAGGCTCTTCAGACTTAAGAGGACCTCATATCCTCATTAAAATTGACATCTCAGCTTACAACTATAATCCTCTAGGATGGAATGTAGTATCTGTAACCCATAGAAGTCTCATTGCATTCCCCAAAAATAGCCTTCAAACTAGAGGATTCGAAGGTCCAACTTAGTCATCTCCCCTTAGAAATATGAATATATTCAAGACAAGAAAAACATGAAAATGTTAAGTCCGTGGTTTCTCAATAGTAAAATCAACTTCTCATGAATTTCCCTTTGATAAAAAAATTATGCAAGATATGCCATAGACAAGAGAAAAACAATAGGACGACTTTATATCTAGATGTCCTTGTTACTATACAATACATGACCAATTACACTACTTGTTTAGAATCCCATTACTCCCTCTCCATATTTTTCTAATATCCAATCTAGTGGTGCCTAATATTATATTTGGGAGAGGCCCTCAGCCTTAGAGCCCACATCCTTTAGCCCCTACTCAACCAGACACTACTCAGTAGATCACATCCTTCTTCTCATTGCTTCCGATAGATAGGGGCTCGAAGAGAAAAGCTTAGAGAAACACCATTCCACCTCCTAGACCTGTTAGATAGAAGAAGGAACTGCAACCCCCAGTAGTGAGACCACCCATGTAAGAGTGTCGTACAAGGGTTCAAGACACTGTACACATAACTAGTGAGTAGCACCTCCCCTCCGCCCCCCACCAAATCCAAACAATGGCTCACCTCTTGTAGACAAAGGAGCACTTCCTAAGTTTGATCTAGCTCCTTCAACAAAATTTATAAACAAATATTCTTTCCTTCGATCTTGGATAGTAGGAGAGACTCACAGTTGAATTCAAAGATTGATATTATCTCTCTATGGCCCTCAACAGCCTCTTGGAGAACTAAGGCTCTTTCCTATGAGCTCAAGTAAATAGCATGGTACTTCCTTTTGGAATTATGGATCATGGCATCATCCAAAGGAAGCAAAAACATTATGTGTGGACATGTGATGACCATTTATAGATGTGTTGGAGCACTTGCCTGACAAAATATTGCATGCATGCATTTTAGTCTAATAATTTCCAACTCGTAAGTATAGTAGGTGCACCTTACTTAAAGGAGGGGTTTTCCATGTTTAGAAACCTTTAAATATTGTCCTATCATTATTGAACTCTCATGCCTACCTCATGCATGGATCTTACTTTAGAAATATAGTCCATTACAGAATTCGCTCGATTCCTTAAGCCTATTTTCGTAGGCATGCATAATTGCTATTCTTAAAGAAATCCGTCTTGGGGTCTTTGCCCACGCATTCACACCAACTAAAAAAAGAGATGATAGAGAAATTATGAGTGGGTGGGATATGATAAAATATTTCTAGCAGATTTGAGTGGGTAAGATGGGAATACTAGTCATATATTGGGAAGAGTTGCCTCAAAAGGAGGCTATTTTAGATTGTTCATGGTGGATATAATTAATAAGGGGAAAAAATAAGCAAAATGTGCATATGAAGTGCATGTTGATTGAGGTTGTTTATAGGCTCTTTCCCATTATCATTACAGAACAAATTGGTATTGAGTTTATTTTCCAGCCTATTTCTATGATTATTATTAGCAAACAATGAACTAGTGGAGGTGATTTTAGTGTGTTTTCATGCAAATAAGATGTACATGCTGATTAGAAAAGAAAAGAGAACAAGTTCTGTGAGGAAGGTGCACTCTAGGGAGCATATTTTCCAGCAAACTTTGTTGCCATTCTTGGAGAACATAATTATTCCAGAACAAGGAGCACTTAAATCAGTCATTTCTAGTAGATTTTTGTTACCCCTCATATTATATGAGGTCTTACACTCATGATTTTCATCACAACCTGGTTCTATTTGTGATTTTAATCAGAAATTTCTTGTGAAATTTAGATGATATTGATAGAGCATTGGATTGACAGAGGCATTATGATTCGTCCACACATTATCCGCTACACTTCCTTTATGAATTTTTTTACCACCGCCAATGGTGGGTTCTAAAGTGTCTCAAAGAAAGCTGTTTTCAAATTTATTCACCTATTAGCCCTATAGCAGATCACCAGGAAGAGATCTATTCCATGGATTATTATGGAACACCTTGGTATGCTGATGTTTATTTTCTTCATTGGTGGCTTACTCGTCAGTATTCATGGCTATTTCAGTTTAGCACTACATGTAATCACTCTTTATTGTGGCGGTATATCCTAGTTGAGGTTATGGTGATACACTTATTCAAGACAATTGTTAATTGGTGTGGGGAAACCCTAGGTGACATTAGTATTTTGGCATTAGCATGGCATCATTTAGGTGAATATTGATGTGATTGAATAAAGCACCTCCTTCATAATGATATTTTTCACACATTTGGAGACATGGGAATATTCTATATTTCACTTATTCCCTGTTCTTGCATGAGTTTATATGACAAATGGGTAACACCCTTGGATAGATAGACTATTCCAGCATTTAAAAGGCACATGTTCCATGATTATTTATTATTTGTGTGAAGCGCACCTCTCCTTGGCACATATTCACGTGGGATCTAAGCCTCTCGAGTCCTAAGATCTAATTCGGGTATAATTTTTTCTTCAATTTCATCAAGAGTGGTGCAACCTAGTTTACATGCCTATTATTTTGAGCCTTGGGATCACATATTTGACTTGGTTGACTTGATATTCCATGGAGCACCCCACTTTCTCCTAGTGGATGGCTCATAATTTGAGGCTTTGTTATACACATGCCATATTTTTTATTAGTCATCTGCTTCTCTTTTGGGCTTTCACTTTGTTTTAACAAACTTTGCACATTGATCTATGTTCACATTACATTTTTTCACTTTCCTAATGAGGAATCCTATTATTATATTAATTTTGCATACATATCAAGGCAATGGTTGTTATATTCATCTTAAACCCTAACTATTTTCAAAGTTATATTTAGCATGAATTTTTATGGTTCCAGGAGGATGCACTTGTTGGGTATTTTCTAGCTGCGTGTTTGATCCAGATTTATGCAGAAATGCAATGGAATACAAATATATCCATAGATACATATATGCAGCGAAAATAATGCTTCATTTTATTAACAAAACCAATGACTGAAATAAACAACTAGGATGTTGGTAGGCGTGTCCCTAAGAAGAGATGTGGTGGCTATAGGCCTCTGAATTATGTTGCAATGATACATAATGGAAATGAGCGAGAAAGGGAATTGGTAGCGTATGTTTGAGAAGAGACGTGTCTGCTATAGGCCTGCCCACTGTGTTACAGAATTGAAAAGATGGGAACAAGCGAGCTAGGCCACTAGTAGCACTTATCTCTGAGAAGAGATGTGTTAGCTACTAGCCCCTAAACTATGTTACAATGAGGCCCGAAGGAATATTTATTTTTTAGAAACAATGTAAAATTTGAAATGTCCAAAAACCTAACCCTAGGAGATGAAGCACAAAAACTGTGGGTCCCGTTTGGGTAAATTGGTGTTTCAACTTCCCACGGATGTAAATTTGGCATCCAATCTCTGTTTGATGTGCTAAATAGCTCGTTAGAAATATATATTTGAGGAATATAACTTTCAGTGTGTGAAAAATCAGTCCATGGATCTATTTTTCTCTCGGTTTTCCCAAAAAATGTCGTTTAGGGCCTTAAAACAGCTCTGGATGTTGACCAGCCAAAGAACTGCTATAAATAGTAGGTTGTGTTGAAACTTACAACCTGAAATAATTGATTGTGGGGGTTCAAATGGACTCAGTGGGTGGCCAACAATATCCACATGGATTATTAATTCCTAAAAACAACTTCGAGAGTGCAGGACCCAAAAAGCTGCTAAAAATAGTAAGTTGTGCTGAAGCTCAAAAATTGGAAGAATTGATGCTGCAGGTCCAAATAGAATAGGTGGGTGGCCATCGATATCCACCTAGATCAATGTTGAGAAACTTGACATGGTCATGTTACTAATTATAGAGGAGGTGTCCCTTCTTGAGGATGTGCCTTCCTTGGAGATAGAGACATGTGGGATCCCAATTGTTGTTGATCATTATTTACTATTTGTTGAATTTGTTTACTAGGGATAGGTTAGAATGTATCTTTTGTCCATACATTCCCTGGAAATATCATAATATAGATAAGAATATTATTATTTTATTATGAGAAGGTTTTGAGCTTGCTATCTACATAGGAGAAGTTCCTCCTATTTCAATGGTTGTTGGAATATTGTAGAGACAATTGGGACTATAGCTTATACGATTTTGAAAGTTTATTGGAGCTTGAGATTATGCACTTGGATCTATATTTTTGGAGATGATGCTGCAATTTTGGATTCTTCAAACATGTTATGACTATCAAAAATTCCAAAATCCCCGTCGAATAACGAATCACCAGTAAAAGAGCCAAAGAAGAAAAGAATGGCAAGAGGATTTATTGTAGAAATTTTGAAAATATGCTCAATATATCAATCTGCCAAGTACAAAGACCACCTAAGAAAAAGAAATAAAGCTATAATTATGAGGTATTATAGCTTTTACACTTTCACAAGGTGTGGAAATAACTGGGTTAACTAAAAAATAGTAAAATGCATCCAATGAATGTTGCTGAACCACTCTTGGGACAAGGCTGGACACTATAAGGCTACAAAGAGCAGTGTGAAATGTGATATAGTTAAATAAAAATAGAGACTACAACCTTACATTGAAGTCAATGAATATCTTGAGGAATTTTTAGGCCTTTGATACCAGTTACTCCACTAAAAAACACTTATGTTCTAGTGCTTGAAAATATGGAAGAAACATCAATTCAGGTTTGGACTCACAAAAATGAGCAACTCTTTTGTTACCTGGCATGGGGGAAACCATGAATGATTGAAAATAAGGAAAGTAAAACAAGGTATCCATATAACACAATGACATTATCTTACAAGTATTAAATAGTCTAGGATTGTAGATGTAATATTTATTAGTTGAAGTTTGAAAATTCAGAATATAAAAGAAGCATCAGTTTAGGATTGGATTCACGATAGTACTGACTAGCTCTTTTGTCACTAGAGATGGTCGTAATCTTGAATATAATGGAAGTAAAGTAAATCACAACATACCAGCAACATTTTACCATATTAAATTTCCTGGGGCCATAGATGCAATATTTATTTGTTGATTGAGATATTGAATGAAAGTAATTTCAATGTCAAACAATCTTGGCATGCAAGGCTCCACCAAGAAAATTTGTGCAGCCACAGGTCATCTAGTTTACAAAAGAAAAATTTTGAAACCATTTCATTTCACACAAACAACGTAGTGAAATTTTCAGGAATAGCTCTGCAAAAAAACATTTCCAAGTTCAGTAAACTAATCCATTCGAACAACATCTTTGAAGTGCACAAATACATTAGCTCTTGTTACCTATTCAGGGAGCTGAACCTTTTGGATATCTAACTTGGCCCTGTTTTGTGTGCTAATAGAAGTTGGAGATAGCATTCAACCAAACACATAATTTTCATACCGAATGGTATCATAGCATGCATCCAATGAGAATTAAGTTAAAAATCGTAGAAAAATTAGCATACCCATTTGAGCATGTGATTAATAGAAGTGCAGGGCCTCTTCTCTTCAGAACATTCACATCAAGGAATCTACCATTATCATGGAAATTAAGCCTAATTTAGATAGATAAGTATCCATTACATGCTCGATTTCAATAAATGGAAAATCAACAGTTCCAGTCTGCTTCAAGCTGAAAATGAAAATTATGACAATTCATGCCAACGTAGATATTTCCCAGTAGTTATTAATACCCTAAATCAAACCCCATGAGATAACATAACGAATAATAATCCCAGACAAGTGCCCAAAAAATCTTGCATGTGCCACTATTGTAGATGTGAAGACAAGAGATTCAAAATGGGAAAAACTGATGGGCAGGGAAAGAACTACAAAAAAATCCAATTTAGAAGATGGTTGCTTCAATACAAGGATAGTCATCCACCAAAACACTACACATGAGTAACCCACAATAGTGACTCTCTTGAAATTATAAATCTTGAATCTCTAGACCAATATTTGGTAAGCTCTAATGACTAAAATTCCTGATAAGATGACAAAAACTAAAGTATAGTGAAGATAAAATAGAACTGCCAAACCCAAATGTCCCAAGATCTCTATAACACCTAGACTCCAAAGGGGACTCATGTTGAAAACCAAATGAAGAATACTAATATGTGAAAAGTCTGAAGTTATTAGTCTCCAGTGTTGGCCCTCAACAGCGGCGTCATAATTCAAAACCCCATCTCCATATCAAATATTCTTCCTTAGTATGTAAAACCATATTGCACTGCATAAACCAATCATGCAACTCATTGCAGGATTCTCAAGAATCTGATAAAACAATGGCCTACCCATTTCAGGTCATTCTCAAAATCCCCCAATTTTTAATTATACCCTAAAATTTATTGAAACCCTAAGCCCCCTTCATGAATCCTCATCACATGGCATCCCCTTAAAGCTCCAGCTTTGTATATACCCTAGACAATCCAACAAATACAAAATTGAAGTCTTCGTTATAATAAAATCACTGTCAAATACTCATCAAAACTCATTCAATGCAAATCGTGGAAGTGTCATAACATGATAGATTTTATTTTCTGGTACAATTTAAATAATTTTAAAAATTAAAATTTGTGCAGACCATGCTCATTTTCACTCAAGGTACGAGATTGGCCATGACTTAGGAAAATTTTTACAATCGCTGCATCATTCAAGGGCTACCGGCTAATAAATTGAATTATCAGATGGTTCTCAATGGAGAGAGGCTCAAATATGACAATTTGTACCTAGTTTAAATGGTAGATTCATGGAATTTTTGTGCAGAGCGCTCCTATGAAGTAACATAATATCAAAATCTGTGCACCAAACTACCCCTTCTCATCGTATGATCTCGATCTTTGTTAATGGGCCGCAAATCGATCACCACCTATGGTTATCGTTACATGTCATAGAATTTTTCTAGTACACTCCATGGCCCTTTAACGACCTAGTCTACAAATGATAAACCGACTGGACTGATAAGGCAGAAAAATAATAAAATGGATTTCGAAAACCCTACACTAGCACATTTGGCCCAATTTTTGATGGCCAATTCGTCGCTATTCCGACACATAGGCATTGCAAGAGAGATAGTTTTAGGCGGGGCAAAACGTGGTTAGCCATTATGTCACAATTCCGACACTTCAATAAAGTGTCAGAAGAGCAACACATTTTCCGACGTTTCTAGACTGTCATCGCTCTTTCAACGTTTCTAGACTATCATCGCTCTTTCGATGTTATCCAAAACATTTCTCTTCTAACGAAAACAAAACGTTCCTCCTCTGACGAAAACGACACGTCCCTCTTCCGATGAAAGAAAACGTCACTCTTCCGACAGAAATTGAACGTTGCTCTATCGACAAAAATTAAACATCATTAAATGTCATTTAACGTTTCTCTTCCGACGTTTAAAGCATTGCACTTCCGACATATTTAGTGTTGCTCTTCCGATGGATATATAAACTCTCTTCCTACGTTTATATCGTCGCAAGTCTGACGTTATCTCTTTCGACGTTTAAAGCGTCGCACTTCCGACAGAGTTGGCGTCACTCTTCCGACGACTGGAGTGTCTCTCTTCGAACGAATATAGAATATGTCTTCCTACGTTTATACTGTCCCAATTCCAATGGAAAAAAATATATATATATTTAAAAAAATAATTATTTAGATAAATCCCTCATGGATGACCTTGGTTCTCTCCTTTGGCCTCTAGGCATCCTCCTTCACCTCTAAGACTGTCATTTATTGCTACTCTTTTATGTTAATGAATGATTTTAACCTCCATAGGAAGTTTGTGACTTACTTGTCCTTGAGCTGCTGGAAAATCCTGGAACAGATATGAGAAATGGCGATGAACTGCTTGCCTCAAGGAAGTGTGAATGCACGCACAGAGGAAGTGATGCTATCAAATATTGCTTCAATGGTCCATTGTAACTGTGGTTTCTCATATGGATTGGCACTAGTTGTCTTTATGAGTACTATATTGTGTGTTTGAAAAAGATATATGATGTTGGAAGTTACACATTAGTCACCTTAATGAGGCAAGACTCAACACATCGTCCACCATTGATAATGCAAAATCATCGTCCTCTATAACAAAAGCTAGGGAAAATTTCACACACTCAGGCAATTAATGCAAAACCGAAATTTCACCTTCTTCCTAGATAGTATCCTAGATCTTAACCCTAGAATTTTCAGCCTTTAAGACTATTGTTTTAATTTAGAGTGTAAAATAGCAGCAGAAGGATCACAATAGTTCACTTCAAATAGCCCCAAACATTTCACCAAGTCTAGGAGAATATATACAAAAAAAATATACAAGTTTCAGCCTCTTATAGGGTAACTTATTAGCCAATAATCAGACCTGAAAATGCACTTTTACAACAGTACAATTACCCCCTTATATTCTACCTCATATGTCATATAACTTGAGAATTTTCCCTATTGCTTATGTCCAATCAGCAAGACATGAATGACTAAATAAAAATTTGCCTTGTTGCATGGATGACCTAGTTTGGATGCAACAATCGACAAGCATGCCAATGCAAAGCAATCCAATATGCCTAGCCCTTTAAATTATTTGAGATCATGTAAGCCATCCATGGCGTCTCTAGTTTATCAAATTGATTTTCATTATTTTACAAGTATTGTTATGTAACCTATGTGTCTATACTACTATTATAAGTTATAATCAACAAAGTGATTTCTTTAATATGGCTTCAACATAATAAACAGAAAACAAAATAAGTGAATGGACAGTCCAACACCAACCTCACTCATTACTGCCAGCAAGGATCTAGATAGGTCAACATTGAGCATCATGTCAATAATTTATAACGGCAAAGGAAATCTAAGCTAGAGGATCAAGACAATGAAGGAAAAACACCAGTCAAGCCCTTCACAACAAGCACTTAAATAAGCACCCATTAATGTATGTTTTGGATTCATGCCATGTCAAATGTTCTAGCCTGCTATTGTATTTCATGTGCGCAAATTTTGCTATCAATTAAGGCCTATACACTTGAATGGAAACTATTATTTATTTCTATCGGTCGTTAGATTTCAAAATTAAAAATTTTAAAATAGCTCTTCTAGCAAATGCAAGCATATTTATGAAGGAATAATTCATACTTGTGATATAGAAAAAACAAAAAAATATTTCAAAAAAATTATTTAGATAAATCCCGCATGGATGACCTTCATTCTCTCCTTTGGCATCTAACACTACTAATAACTAATCAACAAATTTAAAATTAATAAAACAAACTAACCTTTTCAAATAACTTAATTTTGATGTAAATAGATGATACTAATAATAAATTTAATCAATTAAAGCATAGGGCAAACGAAAAGAATCTCCACCAAACTTTAGCATGGCCTTAAATTGGAATTAGCCACTTGTTG
The DNA here is from genome assembly GCA_034641835.2 of Pinus albicaulis. Lineage (NCBI taxonomy): Eukaryota > Viridiplantae > Streptophyta > Pinopsida > Pinales > Pinaceae > Pinus > Pinus albicaulis. The sequence continues at coordinate 103,025,917 of CM076572.1, forward strand.
CCTCCCACCAAACAGATTGTGTGGGTATATTTAATAGTGAGCATATTGTGCTACACCTCTAAATATTTTATACTTGTCTCCAATCATGTACCACAAATTATTTGACACTTTATTCTCTATATACCCAACTTGGTCTACAACTACCTTTTTCCCCAATATTTTAATGTAACCACGGTTCATGTTACAGAAATTTATAATGGCTACCATGTGTATTGTCAAAGGAGAATATTGTCCTGATTCGAGAAAGTCAAGCATGATACGCCAAAAGGAGTAGATAAGTAGGTACCCACTAGGATGTACTATCGTTCCTATTGATACCAGTCCATTACACTATTCAAAACCACAACAATCACCGCATTGACCAACAATACATTTGAATTCCAAACTCCCAAAAAAAAGGCTTAGTTTAAAATCCCCAAAGGGCCCAAATTTTTTAACTCTTACCTGTTGAGGGTTTATCTTCTCGTAAGATCAAACATGATCAAGATGGTTGTAGCATCCTGGCAAGCAATTGGCACAATGTCTATAAACTGCTGATGCCCTGAAAAAGAGGAATTGAAGTGAGTAAAAAATTATTATGTCAAAATTAGTAAGGGGCCATACAGTTTTGTGTTAATGAAATTAAATCCGAGAGTGTTGGAAATATTACCACCAAAATCCAAAATGTTAAACACAATTTTAGCACCTCTGATACAGATAACTTTGTCCTTGCAAGAAATTCCCACTGTTCGAACATACTTCTCATTTCTCTCTGAAGATACATACTTTACCTGATTTCAATAACACAAATTCATGTATTGGTAGATTTTGTGCAGTGGAATGAATTTTAGTGGTGACCAACATTATTCTTGCCAATTTTTAATTCAATCAAACCATCTATCCTTACATAATGCAATGTGTGATTCCCACTATATCTCAAATCCCACATGGATGACCTTGGTTCTCTCCTTTGGCCTCTAGGCATCCTCCTTCACCTCTAAGACTATCATTTATTACTGCTCTTTTATGTTAATGAATGATTTTCACCTCCATAGCAAGTTTGTGACTTACCTGTCCTTGAGCTGCTGGAAAATCCTGGAACAGATCTGAGAAGTGGCGATGAACTGCTTGCCTCAAGGAATTTATTTTTGAGATTCTCAGCATATTTAATAAGGTTATCGTGTTTCATAAGTTCTTTCCTCAATTTTGATGAATCTTGTAACACAGCAAATTGGGATCAGATGCTTCTCATGGCCTTATATGACATTAATTTCGATATTTAGGAAATGATGACTTCAGCACTCCAGTCTATCATGAGAGAATTGATGATGAAGTAAAAATGAAAATGCTGACAATGCTTTGGAAACTTAGTGATTCGTAATTCTGAATTCATGTTCTTCTGCCAAAAAAGTTATAATATCACATAATGGCAGACACATGAAAGTTATTAAAACAAATCAAACATGCTCATGAACCTGACACAAATAGAATGCAATATAAAAGCTTGCATTTAATACCTTGTGAAAATGACTGACAAGAATATTGGGTCTAACTGCATTTTTCTTTCAAAACTCAGAATAATTCCCCAAGAACTAGGAAATTACTGACCTAATAACTATGATAGTAGAAAAGTCCAAAGTAGTAGGGTTTTCCAAATTGCCAACCCAACAACAAAGGTATATCTATTTCCCTGTTGAAAATGACAGTACTGAGAGTATAGGTCAAAATTGAGCATCATGTCAGTAATTTATAATGGAAAAGGACATCAAAGCTAGAGGATCAAGATAATGAAGGAAAAACACCAGTCAAGCCCTCCACAACAGGCACTTAAATAAGCACCCATTAATGTACATTTTGAAGTCATTCCATATCAAATGTTCTAGCTTTCTATTGTATTTCATGTGCACAAAGTTTGCTATCAATTAAGGCCTGTACAATTGAATGGAAGCTATTATTTATTGCTATAGGTGGTTAGATTTCAAAATTAAAAATTTTAAAACAACTCTTCCAGCAAATGCAAGCATATTTATGAAGGAATAATTCATACGTGTGATATTTAATCATAGAAATTATGCACCAATGGGTACAATACAAAACCAAGAATGAAAACAAATAAGATATTTAATAATGTAAATCACGAAAAAATGAGAATAGACAAACCAAGAATGAAAACAAAGAGAGAAGTTAGTGATGAGAATCTCATGGGATCACTTGTGATATTTTATGAGATTGTTAAAAAGATCACTGAAGCAACTAGCTTATTATAATTTATAACATGTTTGTTATGGTCACATCATGTTATATAAAGGGACTGTTTCCTACCCAAGTGGGTAACCCGTATGAGAAAAAAATTCTCCTATTATTTCAGCTTTCCAACCAGGAGCCTTATGATAATCCATGGATACCTAGCCTTAGACACCTCCTATCTATGCTCTAGTTAGTGCTTTATTACATCTGGTCTACTCAACCAATGAGAGTGGTGTTGAATTTTCTACAACAGCAGAGTAGAATACTATTTTCTACCAGATAATTACTACCTAATGATTCTTCACATAGTATTCTTATGCCACCGATATTCTTATGAATTGATTTTGGTTGGATTCCATTCCTCTAATTACCTGTGCCTGATTGAGTTGCATATCCTTAACCATTTGGGATAATTCCTTGATGAGCCCATTCTTAGACCTTTTAATTTCTTTTACTTTAGTTTTTCTTTGACCTTTTCTTTATCTCCATATTTATCTTCAAAGGAATCAATAATTGATTGTAAAGAGTCAAAGGTTTTATCCGAGAACTCTAAGAACCAATCCAGTGTTCCACGAGGTCGTTTCCCCCCAATTCTTCTCATACTACCCCCAATTTGTCACTCAACATCCCAAGCCCAACTGAGGAATGCAATACAGAGGTGAATAGATCAAGTGAACAATTCCCAAAGCCTTCTCCCAGGGACAGAGTCATGGCACTGGCTACAGCTTGTAAAGTTAAAGATGTTGCTAACCTGTATAATTGGATGACAAGATACCATGATCAGTGGATTGTTGTGAGATCTTCACGAAGTGAATCTCCAACATCAGATAAACCTCTATTTAAATCAAACATCAGATAAAATTCTATTGAAATCAGACATTAGTAATGGTCCCTCCATCCAGGATATTACTTACTGTTATAGGTCAAAATACCTCCTCATCAGCTCAGAGGAGAAGATAAATATGAAAGGAATACAAGGACCTAAATTAAACCTATTTCTGCCAAGGTAATGCCTCACTATAACAAGACAAGAGCATTATAATGTAGCTAATCAGTGACTAGGCCGCGTTAGTCGCTAGGGAAACACTCTGTTTACACTAGAGGGCAGCATTACCTGCGTTTTAAGTTTGAAATGGGAAAAACCTACGGAGAATGATTTGAATCTCCAGCTTTTTCTCACAAGAGAGTCAATACAAAAAGGAAACTCCAAAGCACTAATCTCTTATTGGGCCTTGCCATAAACAACTGAACTCTCAAATAAGGCAAAAACATAGAGGTTGAGAAAACATCTTGGTTTTTTCTATTCAAAACTACTGGAAAGAGAAGGGAAATGATTGCTCTCTCCATCTCCTATAAAATGGAGTTGAAGGCTCTTGGTTCAAGGTCGAAGGATTGTCAAAGTTTTTTGAATACTTGTGAAGTAGAGATCATTGTTGTAGTGTGAAGGTCAAAGGTCAAAGAGGTTCATTGAGAACTTGTTGATCAAGACATCACCACTTTGATAGATATAGATATTGGAAGGCCGAGGAGAGCTTGGTACAACCGATGGTTGTAATCCTCCTTTTTATAAATGAATAGAACTATATATATTTTTTCCATTCTATGCATTGATATTGTCATTGTTATTTAATAACTTGTATATCATGAGATGAATGGCTTAGATGTGCACGGTTTAAATGTTTATTATATACATTGACTTAATTGATAGGAAATGTATGTTATGCTAGGAATTACACGGGTGCTTTAATTGATTGCAGGGCCAAGATTTGGAGCTGGTGAAGGAGAACCTTTGCTTCACTGCCTAGTGCTCTCCAAGGGAATCCAAGAAAATTAAAGAGGTAATCTTCTATCTTATTCTATCAAGTCATTTCTAAGTTAAATATGAATATTCATGTGCCATCTTTTTGAACTATACAGCTAATCTTACTTTCTTCCTCGGGCACCGAAAAGCCCTGAGAGAGATATTCGATAACCAACAACCCAAGCATTTTACCCTATAGCACTTACAAGGCTAATGCCACGCACTTGGTTTACAAAAATAAAAAATCAAATTCAGCAGTGCATCTCCTCTTCACATCCTTGCTTCGCTCCATCCACACCCATTGATTACAAATCCATGAGATTCATACACAATAACTATTTCTTTCACTCACAAAATTTATTGAAATAAAATCCATTATAATTTCGATGAAATATTGTGACTTAACCATTTACAAATGCCAATGAAGGCAGGTGAGGGACTAGCGGGTCAATGTTTTGACTCGTCGCCACTTGGTAAGTCCTACACTCAACAGTCTTAGCCAACAGGGAAGCTCCTACCACATGAGAATAACACACGAGTGGAAGCATGTCCTATATCAACAAGTATATGGATCAATGGTACAGTGGGGATGAGGTTTTCATATTCTCGCTTGGTTAAGCAAACAAAATGTCAATTAAGTGGTTGTGTTAAGTATTTTTCACTCAACCATGCACAAGAACTTCAGTTTTCATTCACAGAGCTAAAGGATTCACGATACAGATAATTCTTATGAAAGCATTTTCATTATGTTATTACAGTTTGTAGTCTATTGGGGAAACTCAATTTGAAATATTTATTATGTGGATACGGTCATGAAAATCAACCAAATATAACTTTAACGTGGTTTCTTTGCATTATTAAATGCATCCTAAGATAAAATAGATGTTCGTAAGCTAAATTTAGAAAGTGTTCATTAAGTCATTCACAAATCACAAATTAAGTTTTAGCGAAGCCTTTAGAAACCTGGTATTATTGGAACTATCATCAACACATATCGGTTCATCTCCAGAATTGTAGGACGAGAATTGGTTGTAAGGGATGTGAATCGATTCCATCATTTTAGGGAGGGCTCTTGCTCATGTGGTGATTATTGGTGATATAAGAGGAGATTGCAACATGTAGTGTTGTATTTGGACACATTTTATTTAGTGATGTATGCAAATATAAAACATCTAGGACAAAAGTGATGTGTACTTTGTTGCATGACATGAATGCTACATATGTGAAGCATAGTATAGGGTATTATGTCATCTTGCGAGAGGCCAAAAACTTAAGGGTATGCTATTACATGCATAATGTGGACTCTAGTTTAATAGTGTAACCCTAAGGACTTAATGTGCTAGATATTCAAATATGTGCCCTTCAAGAACGTTGATGCAAGTGTGCCAATTTGATTTAAAGTGCTCAGTTGGATTATGAACCCTTTTTTAGCACGCAAGCATCAACTATAGAGTGACCAAATTTGATTTGTGACTGTGTGAGCCTGTTAATGTGAATTTGCACAGCAATTTTATGTGTTGTCAATCACCTATTGCATTTTATATGGATGTCCAGAAAACATGAAGTAGTTCTACTGTTCTCATCTGCCTTGTCTGGATTTAGATGGAAAAAGTTGAAAAAATATTCTCAATCAAGGTATCAATAACTTCTGTTCTCCTCTTGTTTTTCCTCTTCACATTTCTGGAAAAATTCTTGTCTACTTCTTCACTTGGTACAAGTTTTGGTAGGACAGGAATAACCATAAAATTAGTCAAGGAAGAGGTATCGGGTCCTAGGACCAACTCCATGTTCTCCATTAGGGAAACCAGACACTCCGGAGCTGAAAAGACATCAACCAGGCCATTATGTTCTCCTTCGGGCTAAGGGATTTTTGAGAAGATATGAACTATATAAACCTTAGTTTCTCATGCAGTGTTTCGTGATATCTTCTGTTCAGTAACAGATGCTCGTAGTCAGTTTTTGGTAGCGTCTTGGATTCAGATATGGGATTTAAAAATTGATTTCAGTTGGCTTTAGTGATCTATTCGATATGTGTTTCTTACTATTGTAGATTTGTAGATCTCTAGATCTATTTTGTATATGTCCATTGCATATGTATTGGGCTCAGTGTACTCTCTACTGATTTTTTTTATGAAGATCTATCAAAGAAGAGGATTTGAAAGGGTTTCCCACTTCTAATGTTTTTCCCTAGTCTTGGACCAACTTTTTGTCTCTTATGGTTGTGTTGTTGTCTTCTTCATCGTTTCATATATTACTCTATATTTAGTTACAATTTATGGTTCATTACATTGCTAATAATTGGATACATTGTTTATGACGAAGTAATTAGGTCTAACGTAATTGATACAACATAGAACAATATGAAAATTTAACATGGTTTCGAGGTTGAGGTAAGGGACAAGACCAATATAAGACAAAAATTTAAGCCCTCATTATCAGAAACTAGATTTACAAGCCAAGGTCAAGATGTCTTCCTCTACATTCAAGGAGCATGAAAAGTTGCGTGATGCATCAAACTTTGTTACATGGAAAGTTAGGTTGGAGATCATGGCTGAAAAAAATTGTGTTGGAATACATTCAATGAAGGATGCATGAGCCTCCATAAAATTCTTCTGCTTCTCTTAAGAATAGGCACAAGAAAGGTGAGTCCAAAGCAAAAAAACTATATTTGGTGGTTTACAAGATCATTTACTTGCATATGTTGGGAATTTAATAAATTATAAAGACATGTATGAAAAGATAGATGAAATGTATGAAATCAACAATCTAAATGAGAAAATCACCTTCAAATATCAACTCAAGGAAATAAAGATGAAAAAAGGATATGTTATTCAATTATACATTATGAGGATCTCTTGTCTCCGAAATTAACTACATAGGGTTGGAGAGAATGTGCCTGACAGAGAAATAGTAGTCATGAATCTGAGGTTTCCTTGTTATTTGGGAAACCTTCATTACTGAAATCAGTAACAAAAATTTCCTCCCATAATTTGATGAAATTGTTCGGAAGCTTAGTCAAGAAGAATCAAGAATGATAGCAAGATGTGGAATTCAGAAGCATGAAGAGGGAGAGGCCACTGCATACATCACTCATGAAAAAAGGAAGAGGGAAAAAGGAGGTCCTTCAATGAAGCTTCCTTCTCAAAGTTCAAATGGAAGGAATGGCATATCACTATCCCATACAGGGAAAATTTTAAGGATGGGAAATTATTTTTAAGTTTAAAAAATTGTCGAATCTCACTAATCCCTAATGTGAAAAATATAAAATATTTATTGATGTATTTGTAAAATTATTAAAATTTATAATGATATTATATATATTTTCTATATAATGTTGGCGATTTTTAAGGTAAAATGATTTTATATTGTAAAATTTGGGTGAATCACTTCTGTAAAAAAATGGAAATTGGCGAAGCTTTTTTTTGGAAAAACCATGGAAAATTAACCCACCTGCGAATATTAGCCCCTAAAATTTTCCATGATCCCATATTGAATGCTATAACTTCCATAATAAAGGTCATTATACACGTGATTGTCTCGAGAAGAGAAAGAGGTCATGATACAACACCAGAAGCAATAAAAATAATAAAAGAATAAAAGACAATCAAAGGAAAAACTGTGACTGAAGATATGAAAGGAGAAGAATTTATTATTCAAGTGACTGTGAATAAGAAGTCCTCCTCAAAATAAGTCAACGACTCCCAGGTATGAAAGTAATTCTATGAATAAATTTTAATATATTCTCATTTCTTCACTTACTAGTTCTTCTCCACTGGATTCATGGGATATTTGGTTGGTTGATACTGGGGCCACTCGTCACTTCTCTGGATATAAGGAAGTCCTCTATAATCTGGTAGATAGGGATACTAAGGTGAAAATAATTCTTGGAGATAACTCCACTTATCCTGTAAAGGTATTTGGATCTGTTAAATTTCAGTTGAATTCTAGGGAATTAGTATTGCAGCATGATGTTATGTATGTGTGGGGTTTAATGAAAAATTTGATATTTATATCCACCTTTAAAGATAAGGGATAATGGTTTCCTTCATCAATGGAATTTTTTTGACTTGGTCTGCTGATACACCTATGAAATATGCATTCACATTAGGTATGATATCTGAAGGACTCTATAAAGTCACTGGAAGGCCACTTATAACATTGGTTCATAACACCAATCACTGAGTGAATTTTTGCACTGCAGACTGGCTCATTTACACTATGATACTCTTCTGAAATTGAAGAAATTGTTCTCGGGTATTCTTGATGTTCAAGCTAATCATGATGGATTTTGTCCAGTGTGTTCAAGTGGAAAGAAAACAAGGGGGCCATTCCCCTCTAGTAAGAACAAGACAACTTACATCCTCCATCTCATTCATTCAGATATATGTGGTCTGATGCCTATGCATTTAATTTGTGGTCATCTCTACTACATCACCTTCATTGATGAATTCTCAAGAAATACATGGATATACTGCCTTAAGCACAAGGATGAAGCCTTTGAAAAGATCTAGGAATTCAAAGCCTTAATAAAAAATCAATTAGGGAAAATAATCAAAGTATTCAGGTCCTTAAATATAGGGGAATACATGTCAAAATAATTCATATCATTCTGTAAGAAAGAAGGGACCAGGAAGGAAACTATTGTTCCATACACACCGGAATAGAATGGCTTAGCTGAAAGGAAGAAACAATCTATATTAGAAGTTTCTCGTGTCATCCTCCATGATCAAAATGTACCAAATTTTTGTGGGATGAAGCCACACATGTTGTTGTATATGTTCAAAATTGGGTGCCTCATCAAACATTAGAAAACAAAACCCTCAAAGAAATATTCACAGGTGTCAAGTCTGATATCAACCATGTTTGTATATTTGGATTCCCCGTATACTTTCATGTGTCGAAGGACAAAAGAAACAAGATGGAATCTACAGTAAGAAAAGGTACGTTTGTGGGTTACTGTGAAAACTATAAGGCATACAAAATATATATTCTTGGTCAAAGGAAGGTAGAAATTAGCATGGACGTAACTTTCGATGAAAATGTAGCTCTTAGTAAAGCAAGAGACCTTCCTCCGCCTCCTCCTCCCAAGGAAAAAAATGATGACTCGGATTTTCTAGATGCTCCTCCTATGCCCAAGTATGATAATATTGATGTTCCCATGGAACCTGTGGATCCCCTAGATCCATCTCCCAATGATCCTCCTACTAGTAAGCGAACACTTTGGCTTCGTGACACTCTACAGGATAATAAAAGAAATGTTTCCATTCATAGATCATTCAGAGAAAGGAATAAACCATGCATGTATCAGGGATAGGTATCTACCATGAGCACTATGATTCAATACGAACCATCCTCATTTGAAGAAGAAGTAAAAGAACAAGTTTGGAAGGATTCCATGGACGAAGAATATGAATGTATTGTGAAAAATGATGTATGGGATGTTGTGCTGAGACCGAATGGAAAGTCTATTGTGAATTTAAAGTGGATACTCAAGATCAAATATAGAATTGATGGCAACATTGAGAAATAAAAATTAAGGTCTGTAGCTCGAGGCTTCTCTCATAAATAGGGAGAAGGTTATGATGACATATTTTCTCCTGTAGCTCGATACAAAACCATCCATCTGATAGTTTCCCTTGTCAAGGATGGAATCTTCATCAGATGGATGTAAAAACCTATTTCCTCCATGGCATGCTACAGGAAGAAGTATATGTTGAAAAGCCACAGGTATTTTTAAGTGGAAGAGCACTAAACACATTTTTCTAGATTGAATAAGGCATTATATGGTTTGAAGCAAGCTCCCCAAGCTTGGAATGCATGCATTGATGGTTTTTTAATGAAGCTGGGCTTCACAAGACGCAATGTTGATCCCAACCTCTATTTTAAGCTTGTCCAAGGTATGCCCTTGATTTTGGTTCTATATGTTGACCTTCTATTCTTGACAAGGATTGAACCTATGATGATCGAATGTAAGAGGGAGGTAGCCTATGAATTCAATATGAAATACATTGGAATCATGCACTACTTTTTAGGCCTTGAGGTGTGGCAAAGGCATATTGATATATTTCTCTCACATGGAAAGTATCTTGTGAATATTCTGGAAATATTTGGTATGAATGAGTGAAAATACATGGCTACTCCAATGGAGATTAATTTCAAGAAGCTTTGTGGAAAAACAATTGGACCTGATCTAGAGAATCCATCCAAGTACAAAAAACTAATTGGGGCTTTGATTTTCCTTATGAACACTCATACAAACATATGCTATGAGGTAAACACATTAAGTCAATTTATTACTGAGACCCTCCATGCACATTGGATTGCTGGAAAACATGTATTGAGATATTTACATGGGTTGATCACACTTGGTTTGATATATTCAGCTAGAGATGTTCAAATTCATGGATTCAATGATGATGACTAGGCAGGAAATGTTACTGATAGTAAAGTTACTTCTGCATTATACTTTATTCTTGGATCTGCCATGATATCCTGGATGAGCAGGAAACAAAAGTTTATATAATTAAGCACCACTGAAGTAGAATACATTTATGCTAGCATGGCTAGTTGCAAATACGTTTGGTTGAGTTAGCACTTTGGAGAGATATTTGAACAGTTCTTAGACACTAAAATGATATACTGTGAAAATATGAGCAGGATCCGTTTGGCAGAGAATCTCGGGTTTCATGACAAGCTTAAGCACATCTAGGTTCGATATCATTTTACTCGAGAAATGGTGAAAAGAGGAGCTATTAGACTCCACCACATATAGACTGATGAGAAGATAGCATATATTCTCACTAAGGCATTACAGAAAGGAAATTTATTGGTCTTCAGAGAGTAGCTTCAAGTCATGGATGTAGCCCCTCTAGGTAAGGGGAAACACTTATTGAGGACACTGAGAAAACTCTTCCTATCCTCCTTGAGCTCTCAGGGTGAGGGATTGAGACAGAGGGATCTTGGGGTTGAGGGATCTCTATAAAATAGGGTACTCCCCTATTGGTTACCCTAGGGTTGAAGATGTTTCTCCCATATCTTCATAGGGTTAGAGAAGTTTTCTTCTAGATTAGTCTTTGCAGAGTATACCCTACTTTGCATCATACCCTCAAGCAAGGATTTCTATGAATATCTCTCCTCATTTGTCCTATGAGTTGAGAGTGTAATTTTTTTTGTAAACCAAAGTCAATTATGATGCAGATGTTCTACCACATGATTGAGAGTCATTGATGGGAAGATCAGTAGGAAATTGGATTGGGTTGATATTTGCTCCACTCTTGAGATTCCAAGGTCGATGATGTGTTTCCATGTATGATGTGTTATCCTATTTCTTGGTATGGGTGGAGGCTATTACTCCCTAATTATTATTCTCATATATCTGATAAAGTTTTAGTAGATAGAGTTGAGCAGTGACAGTCATATCACGATGACACCATGATGTGAAGATCTACGGGAAGAGGTTAACAAGTGCAATTCTTCCTAGTTAAGATGGAGTGTTAATTTTTTCAACTAGGTTCAAATTCTACCTTGGACAACTCATATGGTTGAGATCATAATTTCATTAGATTCCTGTTTTCGATAGGACCAAAATTGACCTATAGATCACCCCAATTGGTTAAACAAAAGTTAAATTTTGAATTATTTTATTTATTAAAGTGAAATGGAATGGGTCGGCCTCAACCCCAATTGAAACCTCATGAAATATATAAATAGAAGTGACATCAAGATCATTCTCACACACTTGCTCAAGCGATATTATATTTTCATTCTTTGTCTCGGTTTGTCTATTCTATTTTGGCTCACACATGTTCGAGAGAAGGAGTTCACACAGGGTTTGAAATCACAGGCGAGAGGCTCACTATTACATAGGGCTTTTGGATCATAGCCACATGCTTGAAATTGAGTTTTTTAGGCTATAGTCATGGGAACATGGTGTTCTTCCTATGACCAAGGTGTCACATTATCAAATAGACATCCTATAAAATATTTCACATTACTAAATACAGGTAGCATAAAATAAAATAAGCAAGAGGATAAAATAAAACTACTTAAAAATTACCAAATATATGGGTATGAGGGATGAAATAAAATTAGCTAAATATTATAAAAATAAATTTATGACAAAATTTTATGAATAGATGATTTGATGTTGCAGAGAAACATTAGAAAATTGATGTATTAAAACATATTTCACATTATTGCATAAATAAAAAGAAATGATAACAAAATAATTTTATTATTAATTAAAACTATTTGTTATAAAATTTTAATAAAAAATAATAAGGGAATTGAGAATACGTGTTTATATTTAAAATGTATATATGAATTTTTTATTTAAAAAAATAAAATAAAATGATAACTAATATATTTAACTTTTTAAATTTAATAATGTATATATTAATTTATATAATATTTATTAGCGTTAAAGTTAGTTTAATTGCTGAAGTTCTTGTCATTAAAGAACCATCACTAAGGTGTTTCTCTATGAGAGCAGCTCCCCAAGCTGCCATTGTACTAGTTTTCACCATCTCATGGAATGTTAATTTGCACCATCTCATGGAACGTTAAGCGATTGGATATTTTTAAGTTGTTGGATTAATAGTTTATAGTTAATAGAAAGCTAATAGTTAGGGTGTGTAATGGGTTGAACGGTTGAACGGTTGAGCGATTTTTTTAACTGGACATTGTTAAGGTGAGAAATGAAACATATCCAAAAGTGAACAAAATAACATCGTATTATAATGGATTGTGAACAATCACACTCTATGGATTCAAGCGTGGTTTTTAGATTACGCGTTGGAAGAATTAGTTAAATTGTATAGAATAACTAACAAACTAAACCTTGAAATAACCTACATCCAAGTAAGAACAAAGGATTATTCCCCTATTGGTTCTTTAGAAAATGGTTTCTCTTTGAACGATTGCTCTATTTTTTCATCATTTCTTCTAGACTCGAGTTTTTCGCGGTAGTTTTTCCATTCATGGTTCGATCGTTGTATTAATTTTTCGATTTTAATTATGGTGACAGACTAAAGTTTCTTAGTTATACTTTTTCTTAAAGGTAACTAGGGTTTGGAGGTGAGATGCTACCCAAACTAACAGAATTTTAGTATAAATCACATCCACAAGAGAATAATCTATAGAGAATTGCCATGCCTTTGAAAGCTTAGAAATGAATTGCAACAAAGAAACTGTTATATTCCTATAAATGTTATGTTATTAAATTTTACAAATGATGTATTGATTTTATAAAATAAACCATGTAATGACGAAGATGTTGTGAGTTTTGCAGAGAAGCATAAAATATTTAATGTTGTCAAATAAATTGTTATTCTAAACTAATTTACAATGTGTAGGTTTCTTTATTTTACTTGTGCCTATGACTATGGGTTCTAGTGACATGAAAGAAAATAGGAAGTGCACAAAATACATGAAAGAAAAAAGGATAATTTGTACCAAAAGTAGAAAAAAATCATTTAGGTGTACAATCATCGAGTTCACCAGACAAGTACAGAAGAAGGGATTTGTTTTAAGTGAAATGCATGTTTTAAAGCTCAAATGACCCTATTGTTCCATCTCAATTCACTTCACCCTTTATTATTTCTCTGGGCCCTCAAATTTACACATTATGGAATGGATGCATGTTCCAGTTATCTAATTTTGCTAATGGATTTCATTCTCAGCATGGGCCTTTCCATTAGTATATGGTACAAAATTGAATGACTCAAGAAACATTATTCTTATAAATGGGTTTGAAACTCTTAACAATAGTTATATCTCCCAAGGCCTACAAATGAGGGAAAGTTTTTAACACTATCAATCAGCGAGATGAGAATACTCAAAGTTAATGGGAGTATCAAATCAAGATGTTGTGTCATTATCAAAAACATTTGACACTCACTGTTTTCATGAATACAAGAGTTCTATATTGATTATGGATATCCATATTAAAAATATCGTTGTTGAAAAAGGTTAAGGAGGTGGGATGTTTCCTAAGAAATATTTTAAGATTTCTCTATTGTTTATGGATATCCAAATGAAAAATATTGTTTTTAGGAAGGGTAAAGAAGTAACATGTTTACACTCGGAGATTGTATAACATATTATTAAATTTTTTAATAGCTCGATTTTTTGTTATTTAATGAGATAGAAGATAAAATTTATATGTAATTAGTTTTTCTTTTATATGATCTGAAATAATTATTATTTTAGACACGTTATAGGAAAAGTTAGGTTTAAGAAAAGGTCTTAAACCCATGTGCAGTTTACCTATCCTCCATTGCCTTTCAATATGAAAAAATTCTCTAGAATAGTCAAAAAAAAAAAAAAAAACAAAACAAAACAAAATATGTGTTCATTTTCATATTCAATGCACAAATATGGTTCTCATCTCATACAATTAACTTAGGAAAAGAAATCCTATATGCAATATCAATTTTTTTCAATTCATACAATTCAGTATAATGATTTTGAATGGAATGAAAGCATAATTTTCTTGAGATCATTCCACTGAAAATGTCACATGTCAAACATGGAAAGATTAAATGATACATTAATTACAAGGTTTGAATGGTTTACTTTAATGTCTGTTACCTTTGTAATGAATGATAGAATTAAAAGTGGACATGTTTCAATTTAATTTTTTGTGTTATCTGCTTAACAATTTGTGCTTTGGTTGATATTTTAAGGGCATCCTATGCCAGATGACACGGTTCCTTGATTAATCAGAACTAGGAGTGGTAATTGATTAGAGCTTGACATGATGGGAAATTTCCACCCTTGATAGTGCATAATGTTTTATAGTTCTAAGTATACAACAACTAATGTAAAATATGTATATCATAAAATCACCATCGCTCATAGCTTTCCATTTCTCTAAATCCGCTTCATTCAGAGATTAGATAAGGTATATCTTAACACTGTTCTACCAAAAAAAAATTTGTGATTGAAATACATGTCCACCACCAACTAGTAGAACGTCATTGCCATCATATTGCTTGGAACTAATTATGATTTTCCTTGATTATTTCTCAATTGGAAGTTGGAATGTGAAAGCTAGAATGCGTATGGTTTTGATAGATGTCACTGAAACAACGATACCATTTCTTATATGTTATAAAGTGTTAACTATTCCCAAATTTTATGTAATTTTCATTGGTTTGAATGTGTTATTCATATATATATATATATATATATATATATATATATATATATATATATTGTACTAGGAGAATCCCGTTGGCTACCACTATACTCCTAGTAGGAACCGCCGCACCCTCCATGACGACCCTCAGGTAATCTGAGACTCGAACTCGTGACCTACACAATGGCACGAATGCCTTAGCAAGTATCCACTGGCTCTGAGACCAAACCCTGACGGGCCATGTGTTATTCATATTGGTAATCTAGGTTTTGTACATTAAAATAAATGTGACCGCTTGATATCCTTTTTCTTGTAGATCAAATACTCTTTTTCTCTTATTAAATTGTTCTCACAAATATTATAAGTGGATACTCCATCCATTGTCAATATTTTTATAATAATAGTTTGATAGGCTCAAATCAAACATGTATTATGAAATTATATCATGTTTTTTAAGAAAAAAAAACTAAACCAGCCTTATTGTGAAAACATTTAGGTGGTATGGTAGAACCATAGTTTCCTTTATGTAAGAGTAACGTTTCTCATGATTCATCCATTCCTAAGATTGTACTTCTACCACTATAATGCGAAAAGATTGAACCTAGGAATTCAACCTACTAAATATAATGATATACTACAAAGTCAAGAATCTTTATTTACTAGTAGGCATGTTGCAACTAGATCTACATTCCTATCTTATGAGCATGCGTAGGAGTTTCATAAAGTAACATGTAAAGTAAAACCTCTTCAGCTGCAATTAATTGTAAAGTGCATGTGAAAAACACAGATAGAGGGCATGAAAAACTAATTGTCATTGAATCATCACAAGGATACATATGAAATTTTTTTGGCAATAGTAAATATATCCTAAAAGTGATTAATAACCAATCAAACAATTAGCAGATTCTGAAACCGTTCATTGAGTTTTTGTCAGTAACATTAAAAAGTTTTAGATCTTTATTTTATTGTAATTGGAGTTAGGATACTTTTGACGATTTGGCACTCGGACTTATAGATTTTTATTGTATTTCAATTGAATTTGGTTGCATTATTCATATTTTTAATCCAGGTTTGGTGTCCTTAAATATCATAAGGGACTTTCATATGGATTTGCACAATTCAATCTATATTTCTTTGTTTGATTTTTTTTTGTTCATGGTATATATACCAACCCTCGTGTGGGAATTTCCAAGCATTAGGACCTACACATTATAAAATTTCAACGAAGCTTTGTCATAAGACTGCAAGATTTTGATCGAGTGAGACAATTCAATATTGAAAAATGGTCATAAATGACTAGGAGTGGCGAAAGAAATATGCACCAAATATGTGAGGATGGAAACAATCCTAGCATTAAATGTACACTTCATATCCCTTTTCCACCTTTTAGGAATACAATTTTCTTTCTGATGCATAAAAATCCCATTGCATTTAGTTATAAGCCCCTTCCTAGTCAAATAGATAGCCAAGTATTGCATAGTATCATGTTGAATAAAGGAAATCTTGTGATTGCTACAATAAGAATTTATTATGGTATCTCTGAATAGTGAATTAAAGTTTCTATGTCAACTAAAATAATTATTTAATCATTGCTCAACAAAAGACCCAATTCTTGTCTAACAAACAATGTAAAGTTGTTATGTCAATGACTAGCTTTATTGATATATCAATTTCATAGCTTTGCTTTAAACTAGTTCATCCAATGATAAATTTTAAATTTGTCATTTTTGAAATAGAATTGAATAAACTTCCTCTATCACGAACCAATCCAAATGCATAAAATAAGTTAAGAAAGGATAAGAAAAGGAAAATCCAATTACCTTAAGAGCAAGTGGTAAAAGACAGTAAGCTTTTGATCATGTGAAACAATTTAATATTGAAAGACAACATCTTTTTGATCAAATATTTGTTACGGGAACTTAAAATAGCATATTTGAAGATCGAGAGGCAATTTATGTTGGAAAGGTTATAGAATCTCTAAATTTGGCATAATGTAATTGATTTCTCTTTCTCTTCTAGTTTTGAATGACATTGTTTTTTACTAATTTTTATATCCAATGATATTCTATATGTCACGATTCTTCTCAAATTTTGTAACATCTGGTACAATTGCTATTTTTTATTTTTTTTGGTAAATACTCATAAAAATTTGAACAATTAGCCTTTTCTCCATAACCTACCTTAATAAAGCACTCATTCACCATCAATTCTAAACCATATAAACTAAGCCTAATTAATATTTTACTCAAATATTAAAATCACTTCTAAAAATTCATCGTGAATTTTTGCAACTTTTCATCACGAGTCTCTTGGCTTTTACCCCAATTTTATATTTTTTCATTAAGTTTAATCAACATGTTAAATTCATATCACGACCTTTGTATTTAACTCTTGCAAATTATCCATGATTTTTTTTTACTTTTCCACCGATGTGAATTTCGAGTTCAAATCACGTATATATCATACAAGATTATCCTTTTCATATCAAAGGATTTAGAAAATTAATTTATTATTAAATATATAATAGTATATTATATATTATTTGTAATATAATAAAAATATATAATTGTTTAAAAATAAATCATTTTTTTGGTATTTAAATTTATAGGTTAAAGATACATTAAAATAAATTAAATTTATTTACAATTATTTTAATTAAAATAATTATATTTTTATCTTTTCATATTAACGATATTGTTCTTATAATAATGCGTTTTTCTAACCTTAACAAGCAATTTAAAATGTGAGGGATTTATATTTTAACGATTATCCAATTCAAAAATAATATTTATGTTAATTTTGTGTATGAAAATAATAATTTTGAGAATGTTGATTCATATAAATATTTGAAATTCAACATTTTTCACAATTTTAATTAGAACTACAACATTGAGAATAAGATTAGGAGATGGTGGAAAGTTTATTTTGGTCTTAAAAATAATTGCAAATCAATGGACATCTAATTGTAGAAAAAAAAAATTATCATTGAGATTCTTGTTACTCCTATATTTTTTATAAATGTTAAGTTTTGGACGACAAAAATTATACAAAGTCATGAAGAATGATCAAGTAAATCCAAAATCATTTTATCATTTACAATCTTAAATTAATAGCAATGTGCTATATTCTAACCTCCTCATAGAAGTTAACTCCCCCATTAAGAATATGGTTATGACTAGGTACCTAATATGAAAGCACAAGACAACTAACATGAAAGACAAGAGGCTCCCTAAAATTTCTTCAAATTCTAGTAGTGACTACTTGTAATTCATTGGAGAACAGAGGAAGTTTCATAATCAAATATTGATACCATTAAAAATATTGTTAGCTTAAATTTAAGGGGAAATTGTGGCATTGTCAGGAATTAGAGGAGATTGAGGAAAAACTAGGAAGTTGGTCATTAGCACTAATCTAGAAGATCCAAAACTTATCTTTATATTATATCTCTAGTGCAAATAAGAAAATCAACATTGGAAAAATAAGAATGAACTCTCATCTAACAAGTATGTGTTGTAATGATTAATTCATCCTTAATAACATCGGTATTGTTTGAAATTTAGTGGTGATGGTGAGTTTTGTGGCTAGGGTTTCCATAGCACCCTAGGGTGTTTTCTATAGATTCATGACAAGTGAGGATAGACCATCCTTAGGAATCATCATCCATGTGTTCCTATCTATGTTAGTATTTTGATACACATGGTAGTGGAAAATGAGAGGGTAAATTACATTGATGACCCCATCGAGAATCACTAGATCTAGGCATTGCCAAGTTTTTTTTGGTGGCTCCTACACTCATCACCCATTACATGAAAAATAATAGAATCATTAGCCTCAAAAATAGTATTCATGATCTATATGTTACAAAAATTATTTGGAAGATAAGGGAAGTATATAATATACATGAATTGGAGGTATATTTGTTATATTTTTTGGATCAAAGGCAATAAAGGTAAGGTAACACAAGCAATATTATCCAATACAATGAACAATCTATAACAAGTGCTCCCCTTGTTTCCTCCTTGGAAAATGATGTTGTAGATGCAACTTATGAAACCAACTGGGAGTTGATTCTCTAACATCACGTTCCACATTGTTTCACTAGATGATCACGACTTTCTGCCTATGAAATTTTCTACAAAATAATCGGTATATAGTTTCATTGGAAACACCTTTCTTGGGAGTTTTTAAGTTGTAAATTCCTTACATAGTTATCAACCTTGTTAATTAGTCCCCTGGGCCCTAAAATTATGGAACCGTCCTAAAAACATAGAAAATACATGAAAGAAAAGGTTATGGAAGCGGGCATTAAGTGTAATGAGATGTATACAATGAAGGAGGAGGCCCATATACGAATAATTTTTATTAAGAGAATGTTTATGGAAATCCTCAAGAAGTGGATGGAGGAAAAAATTTTAGGCCTCATAGGACACACCTTGAAATGGATGATATTTTGTACTGAATAGATAGTATGGATTGAAAGCACCGATGAAGATGAAAACACGATCCTTTAATATTTTTGAAACTATGGTTTGCAAGCTCTCTTCATGAAGAAGTGGAAAGTTGGTTTCAATTCAAAATTGGAGAGGATGGAAGCTATCCTAGCTTTCTAGGATGCTAAGCCTACTTCGTATTTTATGGTCAGACAATGTCTTCCAAAATATTGTAAAAATTTCGGGGTTCTTCTATGAGTTGGACACATCCTTCAAATTGTCTAGATATATGGGGATGACATAGATACTAGTTAGTATCAATGTTTCCAAAGGCCCAATTAATGAAATCACTATTAGAATATGGAGATCCATCTACAAATAATAATTCCTTACTAATGGATCCCTTTCAGGAGTGGTAGTTTCCATTAATATTGTTATATATGTTAAGAAGACATACAAAATGAAAATAGATAAATATGCATTAGAAAGGATCAATATGGGTCATAAATTCCAACTGTAGAAATTTAGGTTTCTCCCTTTATACTTGTGGGGTTATTAACCCCCAAAACCTAGTCATTAAGAGGAATTTATACATCCTTAGCATAAAATCCATCCTTAAGGATTCTATTGTCAAAATATCATACCTTCAGTAAGAAAAGAATTCCCCCTCGAAAAAATTCTTGATTAACTGTATTATAAGGTTTTACTCCCTATATCTCCCTTCTTTAAGGCATGAAAATTATGGAGAATAGGATTCCATCTCTAATTTATTCAGGATTTCTAAATCGTATTCATATTCTTTAATTATTTTGACCTTGTGAAGCCATTTTTCGTAAGGAAAATCCTTGGTTTCACCTTCTATCAATCCCATAATAAACCCCTTGCTTATCTCATCAACTCATATTATTGTCGAAAATGTAACTATTTTAGTTCTTCATAATTGTTTTTGTATTCATTTCAATATGTATCCTATGTAACAAAAAACAAAAGAAAATAAAAATTTACTATTATCAAAGCATGGGTTTCATGCTCATTATTATTGGTCTTCTAAGTAAAATCATGTCCTTCGTGCTTCTATGGTTTGTTAGGTCTTATTATTTCTTGTCATGAGTCAAAGGAGTCAACATCATGCTTATAAGATCCTTCTAGGAAAAATGTATTTGTAAAAATAATTATTTTCTAGTATAGAAAGTCATGGAAGCTTCAAAAGTACAAGTCATTCGTAGCAACATCAAGTCATCCTAAAGGAGGGATTTTAGACCTTTGAGAAGGCTATATAAAAAAAATAGTTAAAAATCATTTAACATTGTCACTCCACAAGTTTGATATCACAAGAATAAGTTTCATTTATAGCTAGGAAAAACGGAAAGGAGAGCTAAGGCCAAGGAAGAGAAGGAAGGATGGGATTTTCTTGTTTTGGGACTCTATTTACCTCACATGTGTGAAATTATAGGGTTCTTGGATGCAGAAAGAAGCTAAAGTTGCAAGACCGAGTTGTAGTAAGACAAAGTGCAGAATATTGTAGATGGAAGGGAGAGAGCCTTGCCTTAACATTGTTGACCTTAGGAGAGTTGACTTGCTATAAATATGTCTGAGGAGGAGGCTGCATTAGGGTTTCCTTGGAAGCTTCAAGACAAAAATTTCAAGGTAAAGGTAGTAGGCTGAGTAGCAGTATCAAAGTTCCCAGGTCAAAGTTGCAGTGTGTAATAGTTTGGTGGAAAATAAAGGAAGGACTTGAGGAAGTGTTGACTTGGTACTTGGAGAAGGACATAGTCTAGGGTTTGGATCTTTGCATCTCATTTGAAGCATATTCTAAGAAAAGAAGAGTTTTCTGGGTTTTCCCCTTGGAGGGTTTTTTCCCTGGATGAGAACCTAATATATATGTCTCATATTGTTGTTATTGATATTATTTGATGATACTATCTAACTAAATAACATAAAGAGGATAATTAAGATTCACATGAAAATATCAAAGGAAAGGAAAATAATATTTAATAAGCTAACACTTTTCATTTTTCAACATTGTATGAAAGCTAAAGTGAACAAGGAAGGTAGATGGAAGGACACTAGAAGGAATTAGTCGTTTAGAGGAAGGAAAGAGGAAACTCTCAAGGAAAGCTTCAAGGAGAATTGTCTCTTGAAAGGATTTGGTTAAAAGGAGGGTTTCCACACTAAATAAGATCTAGACTACATAAAAGGAAAGTTACAAGAAGGTTGTTGATCTCTCTTGAAAGAATATCTATTTGGAAGGAATATTTGAAGGAATGATCAAGGGATCTTGTTATCACTCATCACTCTCAAGGAGAATATTGATATCAAGTAAGTACCATATTATTAAATCATGTTTTAATCTTCAAATCATATCAATTATTTCTGCAAGGAGAGTAATAATCTCATTGGGGCATCAAACTATCTAGCATGGAAGAAAATAATTGACTTGATACTCAAAGAACAAGAATTGATGGAATATGTTACTGGGGAAATCATTGAACTAAGCAAGGATAAGACACAAGAATTGGAAAAGTACAATAAATGGGAAGCAAGTTCCCAAAGGGTCATAGTCAAATCTATTAAATATTCTCTGGTTCCATTTGTTGCAAACTTGAAAACTTCCAAGGCTATGTATGAGAATCTACTGAATTTGTTCTCTGTAAGTGCATCAAGACAAAAAATACATTTTCGTAAAATGTTATATATAATTAATAAATAAAATGATGAGGATGTGCAATCCTTTCTCATGAGAGTCTCTCAACTAAGATACCATCTTCAAGGACTTGGGGAACCAATTATAGATTCTTAAGTAACCATTTGTGTACTAAAGGAATTGTCACCAGAATGAATCATCTTTACAACAATCATATACTCCAAGAAGGATTCAATTCCCTTTGATAAGTTGTGGGCTCAATTCATATTGGAATAATCAATGATCAAATCAAAATATGATATTGGATATATTGATCAATCTCAAGCCTTTCTAGGAAGGAAAATTTTAGGGGATAATATTCACAGGTGAGCTAATATTTAATGTTTTTTCCAAAAATAAAAGATTCTCCAATTTCCATTTTTCTAAAAATGAATTCACCCAAATTTTATAATATAGCATTATTTTACCTTAAAATTCGCCAATATTATATATTGTCTAATATAAAATAATTATAAATATAAACAGTTTACAAAATTTTCATCAAACATTTAAAATTTGGATATTAGGTATGTTGAGATTCAATAAGATGATGAGCTTAGTGAAAAGAGTCACCTTCACTAAGTGGGCCCGTAGGCTATTTTTGGCACAAGTCTATTTTTAGACATGTCGATCATATTTCAGAAGTTGCAGGATGCTATTTGTGGATGGTTGATCAAGTTGGAAAAATAGATGAAATTCTATTTTTATAATATTGGGCGAAGTCTATTTATAGATCGTCAATCTAAAAATAGATGCATGTCGATTATTATTAGCTCTTAATAATAATCAGACTCTAAACATCAACTTATTCTCTTGGAGAACTTCAGTTCAGTGCACAGATGTGGCACAGAAGCTGACATAAGAAATTACGCTATTCCTAAAGGTTTACTAGAGCTAATGCATGGAGGACTCAGTTAGAACTCAAGTGGCAGATTTACGACATAGTTGGAAGAAGTAGTTATGGAGTTGTATTCAGTTTAACTCAGTTAGACTTGGTTGAGATAGTTGTATCTAGTCTAACTGATTGATACACTAGTGAGAGTGGAGTGAATTAATTAGTTAGTTAATTAAAAAATAATAACTCATTAATCAACTAAATGATACATCGGTTACTACAGTGCATGGAAGTTTCAGTGGAGACCAGTGGAGAGATAGGTGAAAGGGCAAGATAGACTATCTGTTGTGACTAAAGTGATGCAATGATAGCATCACACACTCAGTGGAGATGCCAATGAGGATTTCGCAGTCAAGTATGGAGTAATTAGAATTCATTCAAAGCTATTCTTCAGTAGAGATTGCGCAGTGGAGGCAGGCTAGCAGGTGGCAAAGATCAGTGCATGGATTTGAAATATTAGGCCTGATTAGTGTACGACGATTGTACTGTAATGATAGCTTGTGATAAGCTTTGTATGTTTGTATGAGATTTTCATATGATCTCCATGTTACATAATATATAGTTAGGGTTTTCAGCTTTAGGCTTTCCTGGTTAAAAACTGTGTTATGTGTGATTGAATATTTTTGTTCATGCTTCACATGTGTGTGCAATTAATTTTTCCGCAAAAGATTAACAAGTGGAATAGATTCAGTATCTTGCATAAATTTAAATAGTGTGAGATCAGGTGGATCTTGTACATATTCATGCTTAACGCATATAATTTCTACATGGTATTGGACCATTGTTTATAGAAGATTGCAATTGTGAAGTGAGTTTGTGCTGGTGGACAATTCGAATTCGCTACAGAAGATTCTTGGTGCAGAAATCAGGTATACATTGAAATGTCTTTTAACGTATTGAGATTGGAGTATGCCCTTGATGGGAGCTTGAATTACATAGCCTAGAAGGAAAGGATGGAGGTGGTGCTAGAGGATAATGGGCTGAAGGAGTTCATCGATAGTGATGTTCCTAAGCCGGAATATAGCGATGCTGCATTACTTGATGCATGGCAAAAGAAGACTGCAAAGATGAGGAGGATTCTATTGGAAGGTGTGAAGGACCACATTGTGTCTAGCCTTCACGGGAAAGCCACTTTATTCTTAATGTGGAAATATTTGACAAACTTGTTCCAAAGCAGAAGTGTTCAGAGGAAGTTGGCGCTTAAAGACAATCTTAGAAAAATAAAAATGGAGAAAGGCGACAGTATTCCAAAATACCTCACGAAGTTTTTCCACTGCAAGGATGAGCTGGGAAGTGTGGGGGTTACCGTTGATGAAGAAGACTTGGTGAGCTTGGCTCTCCTTGGGCTTCCGAAGAGTTGGCATAGCTATGAATACTTTGTCAATGGACAGGAGAAACTGCCAGGATGGGAGCGACTTTGGTCGGATCTTGTGCAGGAGGAGATAAGGTGGGGTACCAGGGATGGATCTTCATCGAAGAATGAAGATGAAGAGAATTGCGCTTTGGCTGCTAAATCAAGGAAAGGGAAGGGGAAGAAAAATCCTTCTAAATCCAGTGCGAAAGGCAAGAAGCAGGACTTGTCCAAAGTGAAGTGTTTTCACTGTCACGAGCATGGACATTTCACCACTAACTATCCACAGAAGAAGAATAATAAGCAGGTTGCTGGATCCACGGCTAGAGAGGCCTTAGCCTCGTAATTTGAGCTAGATTTTTCCTTGATCGCATGCTTGGTTTCAAGTTGTATGGGATCAGTGTGGTATCTTGATAGTGGTGTGTCTTTCCATATGACGGGAGACAAAGAGTTGTTTAGTGACTTGGAGGAGAAGAACCTCCAGATGCATATAGACATGGGAGATGATGGTCAGTACAGTGTGATAGGCATTGGGACCATTACCTTTGACAGGGAGTCTAGTAATCTATTCTTGTTGAAGAATGTCATGCATGTTCCAGGTCTGAAGAAGAACTTGGTCTCAGTCATAATGCTGGAAGACAGGGGTTATGATGTTGTTTCCAGTGAGGGAAAATCTTTCCTTCGACATAAAAAAACAGGTCAAACCAAGAAGATAGGGGTTCGAATTAAGAATATCTACAAGCTGGAGGTAGATGGCTACGCTGCAATGGTGGGAAAAGCAGAAGAAGTGGTGAGCTGGGATGAGGGAAAGTTATAGCACAGGAGATTGGGCCATATTCACCATGGTCCTTTGAAAATTTTGCAGCAAATTTCTACTGGACTTCGCAAGGGTACTCTTGCACAATCAGATCAGTGAAAAGGATGTATAATGGGTAATTTTGTGAATATCACCATTCATGAAAGGAGAATCGTGCTTCGGTGATCCTGGAGAGAATTCACACAGACATGTGTGGACCATTATCGGTTGCTTCAACAGCGAAACATAGGTATTATGTGATATTTGTTGATGAATTTTCTCGTAGATGCTAGATCTTCTTCATGCAGAAGAAGAGTGAAACGTTCTCAAAGTTCTGTGAGTTCAAGGCATTGGTGGAGAAGGAGTCGGGGAAGCAGGTGAGAGATCTAAGGAGTGATAATGGTGGTGAATACATCTCTGGTGAATTCAAATAATTCTATAGCAAAGAAGGAATTCGAAGAAAACTCATAGTGCCTCATAACCCACAGTAGAATGGGATCGCGGAGAGAAAGAACAGAATGATCGTCGGTGCTGCATGAGCAATGCTGCATGACCAAGGCCTACCGATGCACTTATGGGTGGAAACATGCAACATTGTTGTTTATGTGAAAAACGATTGTCCTCATAGCGTACTTGGCATGAGTACACTCGAGGAAGCTTTTACTAGTAAAAAGACTGATATTTCTCATTTGAAGATTCTTGGCTCATCTGTTTACATTCATGTGACGAAGGATGCTAGGAAGAAGTTGGAGCTGACTGCAAAAGTTGGGATATTTGTGGGGTACATAGAAACACCCCATAACTATCAAGTGTATTTGCCAAATAGTCAGATGACTGTTATGCGATGAGATATAAAATTCAATGAGGTGAAAGCCATGAAGCTGTCGCTTGAGAGGGAGCTAGACTTTCATGCGGAAGAGGAAATTCTTGTTCCCAAAGATGAGCCTCTGGATGTGGATCAGCCACGGGAGGAGATTCATGGAGTGGAGGAGTCCACTCATGCAGAACCAAACATCAGACAAGGTAGGAAGCGTGCCACAGAAGCTGAGAGACTGAAGGTGGATGCGGCACAAAATGTAGAAGTTCCTACATCACAGTGCAGATAGAGACAGTCACCTGACTGATATTCTAGATACATGGCTCTTATGAGCAAGTGTATTATGACAGAGCCATATTATTTTGAAGAAGCAGCGCAGGAGCCCACATGGGTAGATGCCATGGTGGAGGAGTATGAATCCATTGTCAAAAACAGTGCTTGGGAGATTGTTCCAAGGCCGGTGGGAAAATTAGTTGTAGGATCAAGATGGATGTACAAGGTAAAGCAAGCTACTGATGGGAGTGTTGAGAAGTATAAGGAAAGATTTTTTGCCTGGGGCTTCTCACAGATTGAGGGGATTGACTATGAAGAAACCTTTGCACCTGTCGCATGGTATTCTTCCATATGGACCATCCTTGCTCTCTCAGCATAGATGGGTTGGCACATTCATCAGATGAATGTGAAGACTGTGTTCCTTAATGGGATCATTGAGGAAGAGGTTTCCATTGAGCAACCTGAAGGATTCGAGATCTTCCGTAGCGAGTCGCATGTGTGCAGGCTCAAAAGAGCGTGGTATGGGCTGAAACAAGCACCCCGTGCTTGGTACACTCGGATCGACAACTATTTCACTGGACTTGGCTTCACCAAGAGTGAGGCAGATGCAAACCTGTACCAGATTGTGGTTGAGGGTAAGATTTTGATCATTATACTTTATGTTGATTATTTGATACTAACAGGTGATGAGTAGTTGATACAATCATGCAAGGCAGATCTTGCAAAGGAGTTTGAGATGAAGGATTTAGGCCTCCTTCATTATTTCCTTGGATTGAAAATATGGAAGCGGGAAGGTGAACTATTTGTGTCTCAAGGCAAGTATTCTGGGGAGATACTGGAGAAGTTTCACATGCAAGGATGCAAGCCTATCGACACTCCTCTTCCAAAAAATTGGAATAAAGAGGATGCTACATCGGCAGAGGTAGTGCATGCCACTATTTATCGACAGTTGGTGGGTTCGCTCATGTATTTAGTCAATACAAGACTGGACATATGCTATGTGATGAACTAGCTTTCACAAGCGATGGTTAAGCCTACCAAGCTCTTTTGGAAGGCAGGCAAGCATGTACTGAGATATCTCAGGGGCACATTTGAGTATGGTTTATGGTATAGACAGACATATGAGGTGAAGTTGCATGGCTTCACGGATGCCGATTGGGCAGGAAGCCCAACAGACAGAAAGAGCACATCAAGAGGTATTTTCAGTATCGTATCTAAGGTATTTTCTTGGTACAGCGGGAAACAAAGATCTATGGAACTCGGTTCAGTGGAAGTAGAATACATGGCAGCAAGTTTAGCTGCATGTGAGGGTATCTGGATGAGGAAGATTCTAGTTGGTTTGTTCGATTCACATTTAGATCCCACGGTGATTCATTGTGATAATTAGAGTTGAATTAAACTCTCGGTTAATCCTGTGTTTCATGATATATCTAAACATATTGATATCCGGTATCATCATATCAGAGATTGTGTGCAGTGGAAGATCATGTTGCTTTAGTACATTCCTACGGAGGATCAGGATGCAGATATTCTGACGAAGGCGCTCACCAGGAGAAAATTTGAATACCATAGAGGCAAGATCAGGGTGAAGGATGGTCCCCATCTTGTTGAGAGGGAGTGTTGAGATTCAACAAGATGATGGGCTTAGTGGGCCCGTAGGCTATTTTTGGTGCAATTCTATTTTTAGACTATGTCTATTTTTAGACATGTCGATCATATTTCAGAAGTTGCAGGATGCTATTTGTGGATGGTTGATCAAGTTGGAAAAATAGATGAAATTATATTTTTAGAATATTGGGTGAACTCTATTTATAGATCGTCAATCTAAAAATAGATGCATTTTGATTATTATTAGCTCTTAATAATAATCAGACTCTAAACAACAAATTATTCTCTTGGAGCACTTCAGTTCAATGCACAAATGTGGCACAACAGCTCACAGAAGGAATTGCACTATTCCTAAGGCTTTAATGGAGCTAATGCATAGATGACACTATTCCAGATCTGGGTCCAAAAGTCACTTCTATGGATTTCAATGCAGCTTCTGCACTCATCATCCACCAACAGCAAAGTTCTACTGATCAAAATCCCCCAATCCACATGGAAGAGGAACCAGAGAGCATCGAGTTGGGGGATCTAGACATCCTTGGTTTAGAAGATGCCTGCAGATTGAAAAATTACAATACAATACGTCCCAATCAGATTGACAGCCTTGCAGTGGTCTTAGCTAGAGCTCAGCAACATAGATCTCTTGGTATCCAAGCAGGAAGTCCCTGGGATGGGACAAAAATATTCAAGGATTCAAAAAAAAGAGGGCGCAAAACGGATCTGCAAAGAACCATCATACTAGGAGAAATGCTTGTGGAATCTGGAAGATTCCCCAAGCTGACAAAATTCTACAAAACCCTCCCCCAAGGTTCCTCATGAAGCTCATCTCATGGAATGTGCGAGGGCTTAATAGTCCTGCAAAACATAGATTCCTCAAAAACATGATACAGCAAGATAAGCCTTCTCTGGTTTTTCTTCAAGAAAATAAATGCAACAGTACTGTATTGGAAAGAATTTTAAATAAGATCTGGTCAGGATGTCGCTCCGTCTCGGTGGATGCGTCAGGCGCTTCAGGTGGGCTAGCCATCATATGGAATCCCCAAGTCCTTGACCTTGGCGACTTTCATGCTTCCCACTTTGTCATTCAGTCCACTTTCCACCTCATAGGGACGAATATCCACGGGCATCTCTCCAATGTCTACTTCCCACAGGATATTCAAAACAAATTAGACATTCTTGAATCAATTACTGTTCTCAACTCAGGAAGATGTTTCCCTCTATGGATATGTGGCGGAGACTTCAACATTATTACAGCTTTGGAGGAAAAGAATGGAGGAAGAATGAGACTGGAGAACGATAGCATCAGTTTTAAAGACTTCATACACCAGAATCAGCTAATGGACCTGCGCACGTCCAATGGCATGTTCACTTGGACCAACAAAAGGAGAGGACCACAACACATCGCCTCCAGGTTGGATCGGTTCCTACTGACGGACAACGCCATCCACCTGGGAGGGGATTTCAATGCTTCAATACTGCCCCAAGCAGGTTCAGACCATTGGCCAATAATGTTGCATTGGACGCGCCCAGGCACCAAGTGCAACAGACCTTTCCGCTTTGAAGAATTTTGGTTTTCGCATCCCAACTTCAAAGATGTGGTCAAAGATGCCTGGCACTCTTTTCTCCCTCCAGAAGGGGCTAAGATGTACAAATTCCAACAAAAATTAAAACATCTCAAACAGGCTCTCAAATCTTGGAACCAGTCTCACTTTGGCAACATCTTTGATCACCAGAAAGAGCTGGAGCTGCAAATGAAGTCCCTACAACAGAGCATTATCTTAGGAGGCAGGACGAAAGAACTAGCTCAACAGGAACAAGACCTCCTCACCAAGCTTGAGGCCAGGCGGCATCAGGAGGAAATATTATGGCGTCAAAAATCCAGGATAAAATGGCTCAAGGACGGGGAAAAGAATACCAAATTCTTCCACAGATCCACAGTGAAAAGACGTATGCACAACAATATTTCCTTCATCAAAAATCGACAAGGGGAGCGCTTGGAACAGCATGAAGATATGGAAAGGGAATTAAAAAGGCACTTTCAGGATATTCTAAAAGAACCTCCGAGTTGCAGAAACCAAGCCATTCGCTCCATTACGCAGCATATCCCGAAAATCATTACTGATGATCATAACAGCAAACTTCTTCAGCCAGTCTCTATGCAGGAAGTAGAAGATGCTATGTTGCAATTGAAAGACGGTAAAGCTCCAGGCCCGGACGGCTTCACGGCCAATTTCTTTCATGGTTTTTGGGCAATGCTTAGAACAGAGGTCTGGGAGCTTGTAGAGGAATCACGCTCGATGCATTGGCTACTCCCATCCTTGAATACGACCTTCATTGCACTTGTTCCTAAAAAGGAGGACTCCAGCACCCCTGACAGTTTCAGGCCTATTGCGCTCTGCAACGTTATTTACAAGCTAATATCAAAAGTTATGGCAAACAGACTGAAACCTCTTCTCCCTCTCTTGATCTCGCCGGAGCAAAATGGCTATGTTGAAGGTCGCCAAATTATGGATGGTATCATTCTCTCGCACGAAGTGATACACTCACTCAAAATTCTCAAAAAACCAGGTATGATCCTAAAGCTAGATCTCTCAAAGGCTTTTGACAAACTAAGTTGGTCCTACATTAATCAAATGTTACTTGCATTTGGTTTTCATGCTACCTGGACTCGCTGGCTTATGAATCTAATTACCTCTCCAAGCTTCTCCATCCTTCTCAATGGATCTCCTTCTTCCACCTTTCGCCCCTCCCGTGGCCTTCGTCAAGGAGATCCACTCTCCCCCTTCCTTTTTGTCCTCATGGCCGAAGGCCTTAGCCGTCTCCTTCATGCTGCAGTCTCCTCGCACTCCCTCAAGGGCTTATCACTTCATAACCAGCCTCCCATCTCCCACCAACAATTCGTCGATGATAATATGTTGTTTGGACACCCGTCAGTCCAAGAGGCTACTGCCTTCAAATCTCTGCTCAATATTTTTTCTTCAGCCTCGGGTACTACTGTCAATGAGGCTAAATCCCAGCTCTTCTTTTTTCACACTCCAATCCTCTCTCAGTGCAACATCGCCAAAATTTTGGGCTTTCCCATAGCTTGTCTCCCCTTAAAATATCTTGGAGCTCCCCTGGTAGGCTCGGCCATCAAACATGCTACCTGGCGCACCCTGCTTGACAAATTAGACTCCAGGCTCTCCTCTTGGACCTATAGGTCGCTCAACATGGCCAGTAGAATCATTCTCATCAAATTTGTCCTCCAAGCTATGCCTATCTATTTATTCTCCATTCTGGCAGCTCCCAAATGGGTTTTGAAAAAAATTCGCACTCTTCAAAGAAATTTCTTATGGGGTTCTTCAGGGCTCAACAAAAAATGGGCTCTGGTCAAATGGACAGATGTCTGCCTACCCAAGGATGCTGGAGGGATTGGTTTGCGGGATCCCCTACATAGTAACAACACAATGGGAGCCCGTATATGGTGGAAATGGGTTTCCAACCCTCATACTCCCTGGGCTCGCCTCTGGCGGGCCAAATATGCTTCAGGCAGTTCACTCGAAGCTCTTATTAGGTTCAGCTCGACTATCTCAGGTTCATTAATTTGGAATGCAGCTAGACATCACAGTGCTTTCATACAAGAGCACAGTTTTTGGGAAATCCATTCAGGCACCTTGGCAAAATTTTGGGATGACTCCTGGCAGCAAACACCCAAACTTGCCTCCCTCTTTCATAAACCTAAGTGGCAAGCCTTTATGAAAGACAATGATCAAACTTTTGTTCATCAATTTTGGCAACAAAACTCTTCACATGGCTATCAAAACTGGCGCCCTGCCAATACATGGCAGGAAAACTGGCAGGAGGAGACGTTTGAAGAAATAGAATAGGAACTCAACCTCAGGAAAATTAAAACTTCAGAGCAACAGGATAAAGTGCGCTGGGGTCACACCCCTAAAGGTATGTTCACGACTAAGGAGGCTTACCAACTTCTCTGTCTTCCCAGGGAAACTGCCAAGGACCAGCTTTGGGATCAAATTTGGCAGCCAGGAATATGGTCAAAAGTTTCGACCTTCCTTTGGCTATTAAGTAAAAAGAGAATTCTCACTTGGGAAAATCTCCAAAAACGAGGCTTCATAGGACCATCAAGTTGCCCAAACTGCAAGCTCCAAGCAGAGACAATCACTCATCTCATGGATCTATGTCCACTCGCAGATCAACTTTGGGAAAGAACAACTCTCTGAAATCGTAGAACAGGTAGAAGAAAAGGAGATATAGTTAACACAATTCGGAATTGGCCCAAGCACCCGTTCCAAAGTAACTTTCTCAACTCTCTCTGGCTTCTCCTACCAGGATTTATTTACTGGATTCTTTGGAAAGAGCGCAACAACCGGATCTTCAGGGATCAATGCAGATCTCTTGATGCTCTTTGGACACTCCTCAAACAATCTATTCAAGAGACTTTGGCACTCAGATCTTGGCAGGGTTCGGATATGCCGGCTTCCCCACAGGAACGCCTCATCTTGAGGAACTGGAATCTAACTTTAGCCCCTCCAGTCCGGGACATCGCCTCCACTGCTTCCCAGCCGAACTCTCCCCTGTCCTGGACTCCCCCTGTTACACATCCTTACAAACTTAACTTTGATGGTGCTGCCAAAGGCAACCCAGGTCCTGCTGGGTTTGGAGGCATTTTTCGCGATGCTGCTGGCACTGCTCAGCACATTTATCATGGTTATTTGGGTAAAGACACCAACAATTCTGCAGAACTTGAAGGTATGTGGCAAGGCATGTGTATAGCAGATCAAGAAAATTTTCTCCCTCTTGAGATCGAAGGGGATTCCAAAATTCTCATTGAGGCTGCTATCCGCATCCAATCTGGTACGTCCACAGCCAAGATTGCCTCCAGTTGGCGGCTTCTAAGCAGGATGGAGAAAATTGAAGGATGGCTCAGACTCCCCCGAAGCATTATCTTCAGGCATGTACGTCGAACAGCTAACAAGGTTGCTGATAGACTTGCGAATCAAGGAGCGGATCAGAATCAACCGTTCTTCTCTGGCCCTCTCAGCAGTTCGAATGATGCACAACTTCAACATGATTGCACTCTCCTGGTGCACAAAGATCTCTCACTCCCAGATGCGGGTGGTAGGAGTGTTTAATGCAGTGCAGGGGGTCAGGTGGGTTGGCGCGTGGCTTACCACCACCGCCACCCACCCTCGCATGATCGATCCCTTTAATGCTGCAGTCAGGCAATTCAATGCTTATACATGGGAGCTCTCTCCCCGAAACAGGTGCATTCCTTCTTCAGCGATGGAGAATTCTGGAAATTTCATTTTGGTTCCTCCCCTCAGCGTTTGTTGTCTTCCTGCGGCGGTGGAGCGCAGCTCCCGCACCAGTACTGGGACGCGCTGTGTGATAAATTGTTGTATGGAACTTCTACCCGGCATTCACATATCCAATTGTGCCTCCTGCACTCTTCCGCGTCCGTCTATCACTGTTTTTGGTTGCCCACAAGCTCACTCTGCCCTCACTATTCTCTCTGCTCATCACACAATGCCTCGCCTTCGCCCAAGAATGCGCTGCAGGCGCGGGGGAGTCCTTGGGCGTGCTATTAATCGTTCCTCCCCCTCTAACTCTGATTCCTCGTCATATTCTTTTGAGTTTGGTCTTGTTCATCTTCCAGCACCGCGCAGAGGACGTGGGAGGGGTCGGAATCGTTTCAATTCTGCTGGGCATTTCCGTTTGTCGTCCAGGGCGAATTCACATCACGCCCGTTTTCACTTCCCCTGCAGCATTGATAACACCTCCCTCCTCGCCACAGTGACCATCGATCTTCGAGCTGCTCCCACGGATCCGGTTTCTTCAACTCAGGCTTGCACCACCCCTGTTGCTGCTCGGGAGCCCTTCATGGAGACAGAGCACAGCGTGCCCCAGGCGGACATTGGGAAGCTGGTTTCTTCGGGCATTGAGGCCAACCTGGGAGCTCAGGCGAGTCCTTCGGCTCCCATTGATGGCGGTCCAGAACGCAATAGCGGTCCCCCTTCTGATGATGAGGACCCATATAAATATTCCTGCCTCGTTGTCGAGGAAGACCCTCCCTCTACTCAGTAAGATGGTTCCAGGTTGGCGCGACGGTGTTTTGGTTCTCATTGACCTTCAGGTGCTTTTCTACAGTCTTATGTTTCTGCCTAATTCTGCTACTGTTCTCTTGGTCTCAGTCCTGTTTTATGGTCGGTCTCCCCTGCGTGGGAGTTACACTTTGTTTTTTGTCCAGGATCTTGCTCAAACTACAGGTTCCAGAATTGTCATCTTTGTTTTTGCTATAGCTAGAAATTGTAAACATTTAGCTATTCTGGTCTACTCCACAGGAGATATTTTGTCAAGGTCTGTTCATGCTACAGTTTCAGTTACAGTTGCAAGTCATATGATAGGAACAGACAGTCTTATAGCTCTTCAAAGCTTTCATGGTCTCTCTCTTAACTGTAATGATGATCAAGTACCTGCTGGTAAAGCTAGAATGCCTCAGCACTGGGCTGGAAATCTCGAGGCCACGGCCTCCATGTAACACTATTTTTGTATCAATATAGAAGTAGCCATATTCAGAAAAAAAAAAATGGAGCTAATGCATGGAGGAATCAGTTATAACTCAAGTGGCAGAGTTGTGACACAGTTGGAAGAAGTAGTTATGGAGTTGTATTCAGTTTAACTCAGTTAGACTCATTTGAGCTAGTTGTATCTAGTCTAACTGATTAATACACTAGTGAGAGTGGAGTGAATTAATTGGTTAATTAATTCACAAATAATAACTCATTAATCAACTGAACAATACATCAGTTAACTACAGTGCATTGCAGTTTTAGTGGAGACTAGTGGAGAGATAGGTGAAAGGGCAAGATAGACTATCTGTTGTGACTATAGTGATGCATTGATTACATCACACACTCAGTGGAGATGCCAATGAGGATTGCGTAGTCAAGGATGGAGTAATTTGAATTCAGTCAGAGATAGTCTTCAGTATAGATTGCGTAGTGGAGGCAGGCTAGCAGGTGCCAAAGATCGGTGCATGGATTTGCAAGATTAGCCCTGATTAGTGTATGACGATTATACTGTACTGAGAGCTTGTGATAAGCTTTGTATGTTTGTATGAGATTTTCATATGATCTCCATGTTACATAATATTTAGTTGGGGTTTTCAGCTTTAGGCTTTCTTGGTTAAAAACTGTGTTATGTGCGATTGAATATTTTTGTTTATGCTTCACATGTGTGTGCAATTAATTTTTTCACAAAAGATTAACAAGTGGAACAGATTCAGTATCTTGCATAAAGTTAAATAGTGTGAGATCGGGTGGATCTTGGACATATGCATGCTTATTGCATATAAGTTCTACAAGGTACTATTAAGATTCACCAAGGTTTCTAAACTTTAAGGTAAACTTCCATCCTTAAAATTTTCCTTGGAGTTTCTAGCCCCAGTCAATAAGCTGAATAAGGGAAATTTTGGTAATTCGAAGAAGAAATACATGTCCAAGGTTCAATGCTTCAAGTGCAATGGGTTTCCACACTTTCAAAGAGACTGCCCGAACCATTAAAACAACAAGATAAAGGAAAAGAGTGAAGATCGTGTAATCGAAGAAGTGAGAGAACTTGAGAAGAAGACAAAGACAGAAGAAGTGAAGGATATTTAATACTAAAGAAGGGCCAGTATATATTAGGTTATTTATGAAGATCAATATTTCTTTTAGGATAATGTGTTTTGCATCATAGAAAGAAAGCATATGATAGTGGCATATTTTGAAATTTACATGATTGAGTTTCATTATATACATCATCTAGATAGATAGATAGACCATTTTATATAAGGTTCATCCAAGGTTTATCTAACAACATGTTAGAAGTTTTCATATTTACTAATTGGACCATCATGATCATAGAAGGACCTTCATTATAAAAGTTCCTTGGAAAATGCATCACGGCAAGGAAAGTATACATTCCATGTAATATGGAATCAATATTGTGGAAGGGATAAATGAATGCAATGGGTCAGGTTGCAAGGTCATATGGAGAGGTGATTATATGAAAGAATAAGAATGCATGTTAAAAATAAACTTCAAATACAATTCATATGTACAAAAACCTTATGGAATAAATCTGGTTTGAGTATCTATGATGTCGAAGAAAGAATATAATTTGACATAATGTTCATCCAAGGATTATCTAACATCATGTTAGAAGTTTTCATATTTCCTAATTGGATCATCATGATCCTAGAAGGACCTTCATTATAAAATTTCCTTGGAAAATACATCACGATAAGGAAAGTATACATTCCATGTAATATGGAATCAATATTGTGGAAGGGATAAATGAATGCAATGGGTCAAGTTGCAAGGTCATATAGAGAGGTGATTAGATGAAAGCATAAGAATGCATGTTAAAAATAAACTTCAGATACGATTCATATATATAAGAATCTTATGGAATAAATTTGGTTTGAGTATCTATGATGTCAGAGAAAGAATATAATTTGACTTACTTAAGTATGTATAAAATATTAAGACTTTCTGTAGAATATGTGAAATAATGATTAAAATCCAGTATTGTCTCCGAAATAAAACTTGTAACTTGGTAATCAAGTTTGATCCTTGGGAAGTGTAATTCATGAAGGAAGATTCATCTAGAGATGGACCATGAGGATATTGATGGAATGAGAAGGTCATCATAATAGGGTAAGTCTGATTTTAATTATTGTTGGTTATCTATTTAACATATTATTTAGCTACATGGTAGAATATTTCATGGATACATGATGATAATTGAAGAAAGTTTAACTGAATGGATGAAAATTTATGAGTATTGTTGAGGAAATCTCATTATCTAGAAACTAACAACTATGAGTCAAGACATGTCCATATTGTGATTGAAAGGTAGATGTGCAAGAAGATAACCTGAAGGTCAAAGAAGCTAACTTTCATAATGAAGCCATGATCAACCTGAAGCTTCGGAAGGATCAGTGATATTCCTTCATGTTGAAGATGAAAGTGATGATCAATAAATGATTAGAGGCTCGGTATTTAGCTCAAAAATGAAATTTCTCAAAATTTATCCAAGCTAGAATGACCAGATAGAGCTCATTGCCAGGATTCCAATGCAATTAATTTCGTCAAAATCCAAGTTCTTATGAGTAAGTTATGACTTGTTGTCCACTTTCTCAAACATGTAAAAAATGTGCAGAACAATGACAGACTGGTGACTTGGCAGTCTAGTCATCATCTCAGGAATATCAAGGGAATATTCTCCAATTTTCAGCCAATGACAATGTGACAAGTCTCACAGTTAGATTCGCCAATGTTTCTTGGGAAATTGAATTTTTTCTTCCTATTCTAAGGTTAAAATTTTATATATGGGTGCATCATTATTTTTATAATATGGTGGAATTGGGACACATGGTGCAGCCGGACGCTACCAAATTCCCTCCTCCATGGAAATGAAGGTTGGAAAACATATTTCAATAACCAAAGTCCATAGAGCGCACATATATTTTTAACCAAGGTCAAAATTCCAAAGTTATTTCAACAAAATTATACAACCGAGGAGGGGCAGAGCTCGGGGTTGACCCCATGACCTCCCCCATACAAGCTCCTTCACCAACCAAAATACCACACTTCATATTCTTAATAGCTATGGGGTCATGCCTATACGTAAGGTTTATACACACCAGAGTTAGGGGTCTAGAGGGGCCAGCCCCCTTGTTACATGGATTAATCCCTCTTGCAAACAAGAGAGATCTCCCTAGTACTTAGCAAGTAGCTAGAAACAAACATCCATTTGGGAAATTTTTCCTCTAGATTAATTTCATATCAGAATTATTACAATAAAGTAGAGAGGACATGGCCCTACCTTGAAATCCAAACGTTTAATGTATCCTTTTGTCTCATCTCTCCAAATTGGTTTCTCCAATAAGTAGAACCTGTAATCAAAGACAAGACAAAGGATCAAAGAATCTGCAACATATAATAATCAAGGAATGCTAATCCAACTTAGTGATCAAGGAGTCTAAGTATTGATGTTATTCTGATAAGCATAGAAACAACTCAAGGAGAAAAAGAGATCCCTATGTATTATCTTGAATAATAAGAGTAATATTACAACCTCATGCCTTGATGTCGTATATATTTCTCCCGGGGTCTTGAACAATCGTTTCTCCTTCAGTTTGATAAGCCTTCCTCTCTGAATACCAGCATGTAGTTATAGACATAAGGGTGTGATCATTCTCATGCCAAAAACAACTCAATAGTGTAGAAAGTATGCACTTTATTAATTCTATTCAACAACCTCAATGTATGACTACCCTTCAACCTGAAACTTGAGCTCAATTTATAGGGAAATGGAGGAAGTTTCAATTCCATGAAGTGGGGGATGGATTCCTCTCATGAAGGGATTTGAGCTCCATGGACCAAGGGATAAGCTCCATGAGTGGAGGGATAAAGCTCGAATTGATCGCAACTCTAGAAGCTTCCTGTTGGGAGAATATTCGACCAACTAGGCTTCCATAATTTAATTTTTTATTTTATTTTTATTTCACGAGGGTACGCAGGTAATAGCGGCAAAAAACACAGTATTTTTCGTAGTTTATGGACCCAAAAGTAGCGCATACGCATGAAAAGGCCAGAAAAACCGCGCAGGTAGACTTTTAAGGGTTTTGTAGAGCTTTTCTCCAATTCTAAGACTTGATTTAGGAACATTGGTGTTTTTTACCTATAAGGGAACATGGCATAGGTAGTGATATACCCATATGAATAGTCAAATGTCATGGTCACAAAATGACATGTAACACCCCTCCCATATACTCATAAGTAGAACCAAAGGCGAGCACTATTCAGTGGTGGGAAATTCAAATAAGTTAAAACATATTTATTATGCCACTAATCCGAATTATGCCTCCATAATTCGTTTTTACACATTAAACATGCTTAGCGCTAAAAAATACATTAAAATCCATTAAAGAGTAGTTATCGTTAAGATAATGGCATAGTTAACTTGGCAGAGTACGCCAAATGTAGCGTAGCTCTAGTTTTAGTGGTCTTCTCTGGCCAGTTTCCAGAATTAGTGGAGAAATTGTAGGAAAATTTGGTTTTTCCACAACAAAGGCAATTTTCGACCAATTTTGGCCCATAAAGACACATTCTTGGTATATTTTGATGCTTTGGATCCATTGGAGTAGGTTGCATAGGAAACATGAGACTATAAACAACATTTTTTCACAATTGAAGCTAAAACAAAGGCCCATGCCATGGAAGCTAGACTAAGGAGATGTAGCCCAGGAGGGGTGAACTCCTTCATCAAAACCATGTGTATTTGACTTAGTTTTCTATGTTTTCTATGTGTGTATATGCTTATGTTCATCATTTAGTTTCCGTGCTTTTATGTTCATGACATACACTTAATATGACCAAGTTAATTTTTTTATAAATCATAAACACATCTATAAACCCTTGTACAAGAAGAAAGCATAAGAAATTTCATTATAAACCTGGAACTAATATTAGCACAAAAATAACTAATAATCAATTTCAAATCAAGTTGGTATCAGAGAAAAGGCTATTTTCTTTCTTTTCTTGAGATTATGCAAGAAGTATTTTAATAGTTGCAATTTTGTGATTCTTACAAGGTTGAAGTTGTAGAGAGGAGAAGGGAATCTATTGGTTGTTAGTCCAAATATTAGGACCAGAAGATAGAGAGCTGAGAGAGCATGATCTTCACCCAAAGTTCCACTCATAGCTGCACTTGAAGCACCTCAAGTTCTATCTCCAGCGGTTGATATTAAAGAGGTACAAATTGCGCAAGAAGCTGAAGTGATTGAAAATGTACAAGCATAAGAATTTGAGCTTGAATCCTTAGAAATTATGTTAGGCGTTGGAGAGACTCAAGGACATTCAGAAGAGGAATATATCAAGAGAGAGTTCAATGACATTAAGAGAATGGTTAAAATAATGTTTGATGCATTCACTGCAGAAAGGACTGGAGAAGGTTTTAAGCCTCCACATGGATAAGGAACTTTAGATGATAAGAAGGATGAAGAGAAGAGTTCGAAGGGAAGTGTAGGAAAGCCACCTCCATCTCCACCATCCTCATCCTCATCATCTTCATCAGCACCATCTTCCACTTCCACCACAAAAAAAAACCACACTCATTCAAAAACCCAAAAAGGAAAAACTCCATTACTCAATTTGGACATTAATTTTGACCTTCCCATGTACAAAGGTGACGTAAATGCAGATAATTTAGAAAATTGGATTCGTTAATTGGAATTATACTACAAAATTTAGAATCTACAAGAGGACGACATAAATATTGAGTTGGATTCATTGAGGCTAGAAGGAGAAACACTAGCTTGGTGGGAGGCGAAGACTCGAGAGGAAATGTGAATCCATGGTACGATATCCCTTTCTTGAGTTGAATTCATTTCTTCCATTAAAATATAGCTATATCCGTTAGCATATATGTAAAAATAAATTATGAGTTGGCAAAACTTTAGGCAACTCAAGGGCCAAACAGTTCAAGAGTACACCCATGAGGTTAGAAAGAGGGCTTGGTTGTTAGGAGTAAACTTGAATTCCCAAGACACACTCTTTCGATACATTGGGGGCTTACATTCCTATTTGAAAAATATTATCCTTATGTTTAACCCAAAAAACTTAGATGAAGTATGTGTGAAAGCCACACATCTTGAAGCAAGGGGAAAGAACATTTAGGAAGAGGGTAGTTAGAAGAATCCATTCAAGGGTAAGGGAAAAGAGAAGGGAGGAAAATGGAAAGGAAAGAAGAATGAAATAATCAAGAAAGAAGGGGAGAAAACTACATGGAAACGTTGTTCCAAAGAGGGGAATGATGAATCCCACTATTGGAAATGACATCCCGAACTAAGGCCTAAGAAACCAAATAACAAGGGGAAACAAAATATGACTACCACCACACAACATGATCTTGGATCTGATTCTGGATATGATACCAAGATCGTAGGCATGGTCAACAAGGGAAAGGAAGACATAGCAAGTACTAGTTCCTCAGATAGTCACAACAACACTCCAAATTAAGGCACATGGATAGAATTGTTCCATGTGAGAGTGGTTTCAAATCATACAAGGAATGATGCATTGTTTGATAGCGGGTCACAAGAAAACATGATTTCAGAATACTTTGACAAATATATTAACTTTAAAACCATACCACATCATAAACCATACCATTTGGGTTGGATAGTTAATAATTCCAATTTACAGGTTACAAGGAAATGCATATTTCGATTTTCTATTACTACATACTTTGTTGATGAAGATGAGTTAGATGTGGTTCCACTTGACATTTCCGGGATTATCTTGGGAAGTCCATATTTGTATGGTAGGAAAGCGGTGTTTTATCGCCATGAGAAAAAATATCATTTTGTCAAGGATGGGGTGGAGTATATTGTGAGATCTCATCACAAAAAGCTGAATATTTCTTTAGTTAATGAAGGGAATATGAAGAGGCTAGTTAATCCAAGTAAACATTTTCTGCTTCTCATGATCAAGAAAAAGGATGATGTTGATTATGAATCTTTTGAAGGATGTGATGAAAAATTAAATTTTTATTTTTTGATGTGGTAAGTCAGCATGGCGAGATGTTTTAAGAACCAAGTGGGTTACCTCCAAAGAGGAGAATTCAGCATGAGATTCAGCTGCAACAGGATGTTCCCCTTCCAAAAATTAGTATGTATCGCATGTCAATTATGGAGAGTTTGGAAATAAAGAATAAAATCCAATAATTTATGAAAAAAGGTATCATACGGCCATCTACTTCACCATGTTGTTCACCGATTGTTTTGGTACCAAAGAAGGACGAGACTTGGCGCATGTGCATAGATTTCCATGCACTAAATAAAATCACGATAAAGATTCATTATCCACTCACACACATTGATGATTGTATTCATCAGTTAAAGTATGCAAAATGTTTCACTAAGCTAGACTTATGAAGTGTTTATCATCAATTTATAATAGCTGAGGAGGAAATTTGGAAAACTGCATTTAAAACTAGACAATGATTGTTTGAGTGGCTAGTT
This sequence comes from Pinus albicaulis, assembly GCA_034641835.2. Lineage (NCBI taxonomy): Eukaryota > Viridiplantae > Streptophyta > Pinopsida > Pinales > Pinaceae > Pinus > Pinus albicaulis. Next base: position 103,068,008 of record CM076572.1, read on the forward strand.
ATGTCATTCAGCCTAACAAATGCTCTAACTACTTTCATGAGAGTCATGAATGATGTACTAAGACCATTTCTATTTGACTTCATAACTGTTTACTTAGATGATATTTTTTTATTCAAAAAATCAAGAGATTAACATGTCATGCATTTGAACAAGGTACTTGATGTCTTAAAAGAAGAGAAGTTATTTTCAAATATCTCAAACTGTGAGTTTGGAAAGACTTATTTAGTGTATTTGGGACACATTGTTGGAGGAGGTGATTTGAAGATAGAACCTTCCAAAGTAGAGGTCATTCTGAATTGGCCCAAGCTCAATACAGTTACAGAGTTAAGAAGTTTTCTTGGGGCAACACAGTATTGGAGGATATTCATTGATAATTTTTCTTCCATTGCAGCTACGTTACATGCATTGAAAAGTATCAAGAAAGTCTTCCATTAGGGTGATATGTAGCAAAAATTATTTGATGCTTTAAATAAAAATATCATTTCAGCACCGGTGTTGGCTCTTCCGAATCTTAGACATCCATTTGAGATCCAAACAGATGCAAGGTGATTACTACATGGGAGCAGTTCTCATGCAGCATGGTAAACGTATTTCATTTCATTATAAAATTTTTAATGGAGCTATGACTAAATATCCCACCTATTACAAAGAGTTATACGCATTAGTACAAACTGTAAATAAATGGAAGCACTATTTGATGGGGAAAGAGACCATTATCCATATTGACCATCATCCATTACAATACTTACAATCACAGTCAAAGTTGCAGCAATCAATACATTCCAGATGGATGGGATTTATACAACAATTTCATTTGGTTATCAGGTATAAAAATGGAATCTACAATAAGGTAGCTGGTATGCTCTCTAGGCCTATTGTAAATTCATCTATTATACTCAAGCACAATTCATTTATGCATGAAAGTTACATTGAACAATATGCATATGATAGTGATTGTCAAGATGTGCATGAAATCTTGAGTCAAGGAAACCGAAATGAAGAGTTAGATTATGATGTGCATAACAGTTTTTTGTGTCACTTGGGAAAGGAATGTATACCACAGGGAGAAAGAAAAAATATCATAAGGGAGGTGCACAATTCATTGACTGCTGGGAATTTTGGTGTAGGCAAGATGGTAGCGAATCTCGAAAGGTATTGTTATTAGCCATGCATGATTGGTATTGTATCTCGTTTAATTATAGGATTTTATTTATATGCAATAAGTAATCCTAGAAATAGGAAACTTTGATTGTACACTCCACTTATGGTTCCTTGACATCCTTGGGAGAGTATCTCAATGGATTTTGTAGGTGGTCTTCCAATGTCAAGGAAAGGTCATGATTACTTGTATGTTGTGGTAGATAGGTTCAGAAAAATGTGTCTTTTGATATCATGTAAGAAAAAAATACAATTAACAAACAATTAATCTCTTCTTTCAAAATGTATGGGTTCATTTTGGTCTTCCTACTATTGTAAGTGATCGATATTCTCGGTTTGTTGGGAATTTTTGGTCAAAATTATGGGACATGATGGACACAAAGTTGAAAAAGTGTAGAAATTTCATCCGCAAAAATATGGTTAGGCCGAGGTGGTAAACATGAAATTCATTCATATTCTTAGAGGTTAATGTAGTAAACATCCCAAGTTGTGGGATGAACAATTGCATTACATTCAACATGCATACAATAGGGCAAAGCATTCTTCCACAAATTCATCACCATTTGAGGCATGTCTTGGGTACTTGCCAAGATCACCTTTGGACTTCATCTTTGATAAATATGTCGCTATAGATGGTCATAGTTACATGGATAAGGCAAGGAAATTCATTGATAAAATTCAGTTGGTACATCACACAGTGTAAGTAAAACTTGAAAATAGTCAAAGCAGCTATAAGGAAAGGCATGATAAACACCGTGTTGATCACAAATTCCAGGTTGGAGATGAATTTTGGTTATATATAATCAAATAAAGCTTGCAAGGGGAAGGTAAAAAGCTTAAACCAATATGTTATGGTCCATTTAAAATTCTAAAAAATATTGGTACTAATGCATTTAAGCTAGATTTGCCTCCTTATATGAAAATATATTATATTGTTAATGTTGATAATTTGAGATTGTTTGAGCCTCCTTTGATTGATGATCAAGGAGAGCATGTTTAGCTGCCATCAATAGATGATTTCTCGCTAGAATATTTTGATGAAATTTAGCAAGATCTCATACTTGACAGAAGAACCAAAACTTCAAGGAGAGGGAATGTCGAATACCTTAGAGTGGGAGTCAAGGGACAAAATCCTTCCAAATCCAAATGGATGGAGATTGAAAGGGTGAGGGATTTTTACCCTAACTTGCTAAAAAATTGATAGTATCTTTTGGGGTCCAAAAGGCTTCTAGTGGGGAGGAATGATCAGAGGCTCAATATTTAGCCTCGAAAATTAAACTTCTCAGAAATACTCCAAACCAGAACGACTAGATAGAGCTAGTCGCCAGGATTCTTGTGCAAGAAATTTGTTTCATCAAAATACGTGTTCATATGAGTAAGTTATGACCTACTGCTCTGTTTCTCAAACAAGTAAAAAATGTGCAGAACAATGATAGAATGGTGACTTGGCAGTCTAGTTAGAATCTCAAGAATATCAAGGAAATATTCTCCAATTTTCAGCCAATGACACTGTGACAAGTGTCACAATCAGATTTGCCAATGTTGCTTGGGAAATTGAATTTTTTCTTCCTATTCTAAGATTGAAATTTTATGTATGGGTGCATTATTATGTTTATAATATGGTGGAATTGGGACAATGGAGAAGGGACACGTGGAGTAGCTGAAGTCTGGCACATGCCCTCCATGGAAATGAAGGTTCACAAACATATTTCAATAACCAAAGTTCGTAGAGTGCACATATATTTATAACCAAGGTAAAAATTCAAAAGTTATTTCATCACAATTATAATACCAAGGAGGGGTGGAGGTCAGGGTCAACCCTGCGGCCTCCCCCATACAAGCGCCAACACCAACCAACATACCCCACATCAATTTCTTAATAGTTATGGGGTCACACTTATGCGTAAGGTTTATATGCGCTAGAGTTGGGGGTCTGGAGGGAACCAACCTTGTGGGCCAGCCCCCTCCCATATGCTCATAAGCGGAACCAAGGGCAGGCACTATTCACCGGTGGGAAATTCAAATCCATTAAAACATATTTATTATGCCACTAATCTGGATTGCGCATCAATAATATGCGTTTAAGAATTAAACGTGCTTAGCGCTAAACACAACATTAATCTCCATTAAAGCATGCTTATCATTAAGCCACTGGCATAGTTAACTTCGTGGCAGTGTTGGTGGAGTACTCTAAATGTGGTGAAGCTCTAGTTTTAGTGGTATTATCTAGCCAGTTTCTAGAATTAGTGGAGAAATTGTAGGAAAATTTGGTTTTTCCATAACTGAGGAAATTTTCGACCAATTTTGGCCCAGGAAGAGACATTCTTGGTATATTTTGATGTTTTGGATACATTGGAGCATGTTTCCAAGGCAACGGGAGAGTGTAAACAACATTGTTTCCACAATTGAAGCTAATACAAAGGCACATGCCATGGAAGATGGAACAAAGAGATGTAGCCCAGGAGGGGTGAACTCCTTCATGAAAACCATGTGTATTTGAATCATTTATCTGTGTTTTCTGTGTGTTTATATTTTTTTGTTCAAATTTTAGTTTCTAGGCTTTTATGTTCATGAAATACACTTAATCTCATCAAGTTTGTTTGTTTATCAATCATAAACACATCTATAAACTTTTGTAAAAGAAGAAAGCATAAGCACTTTCATTATAAATCTGAAACTGATATTAACACAACAATAATTAACAATCAATTTCATATCAAGTTGGTATCAGAGCAAAGGTTATTTTCTTTATTTTCTTGAGATTATGCAAGAAGGGTTTTAATAGTTGCAATTTTGTGGTTTTTACAAGGTTGAAGTTGCAGAGAGGAGAAGGGAATCTATTTTTTGTTAGTCCCGAGATTAGGAAAAGAGGAAAAAGAGATGAGAGAGCATCATCCTTACCCAAAGTTCCACTCATAGCTACAATTGAAGCACCTCAAGTTCTATCTCTAGTAGTTGAGATTAAAGAGGTACAAACTTCACAAGAAGGTGTAGTGATTGAAAAGGTACAAGCATCAAAAGTTGAGCTTGAATCCTTAGCCATTATTTCAGGTGTTGGAGAGACTCAAGGACATTCAAAAGAGGAAGATATCAAGAGAGAGTTCAATGACATTAATGGAATGGTTAAAATCATGTTTGATGCATTCACTGCAGAAAGGACAGGAGAAGGTTTTAAGCCTCCACATGGATAAGGAACTTTAGATGATAAGAAGGATGAAGAGAAGAGTTTGAAGGGCAATGGAGGAAAGCCACCTCCATCTCCACCATCCTCATCCTTATCATCTTCATCAACACCATTTTCCACCTCCACCACAAGAAAAAACCACACTCATTCAAAAACCCAAAAAGGAAAAACTCCATTACTCAATTTGGACGTTAAGTTTGAACTTCCCATGTACAATGGTGAAGTAAATGCAGAGAATTTAGACAATTGGATCTGTCAATCGGAAGTATACTTCAAAATTCAGAATCTACAAGAGGACGACATAAATATTGAGTTGGCATCATTGAGGTTAGAAGGAGAAGCACTAGTTTGGTGGGAAGGAAAGACTCAAGAGGAAATGTGAATCCATGTTAAGATATCCATTTCTAGGGTTGAATTCATTTCTTCCATTAAAAGACAATTTTATCCATTAGCCTATATGCAAAAAGAAATTAAGAGTTGGCAAGACTTTAGGTAGTAGAAGGGCCAAACTATTCAAGAGAACACCCATGAGCTTAGAAACAGGGTTTTTCTGTTAGGAGTAAACTTGAATTCCCAAGACACACTCTTTTAATACATTGGGGGTTTACATTCCTATTTGAAACATACTATCCTTATGTTTAACCCAAAAAACTTAGATGAAGTATGTGTGCAAGCCACACATCTTGAAGCAAGGGGAAAGAACATTCAGGAAGAGGGTAGTAAGAAGAAGCCATTCAAGGGTAAGGGAAAATATAAGGTAGGAAAATGGAAGGGAAAGAAGAATGCAAGCATCAAGAAAGAAGGGGTGAAAACTACATGCAAACATTGTTCCTAAGAAGGGCATGCTGAAGCCCATTGTTGGAAACTACATCTCGAACTAAGGCCTAAGAAACCAAATAACAAGGGGAAACAAAAGATGACTGCCACCACACAACATGATATTCGATCCAATTCTAGAGATGATACCAATATCGTAGCCATGGTAAACAAGGGAAAGGAAGCCATAGCAAGTACTAGTTCCTCACATAGTCACAAAAACACTCGAAATGAAGACACAAGGATAGAATTGTTCCATGTGAGAGTGGTTTCAAATAATACAAGGATTGATGCATAGTTTGATAGTGGGTCACAAGAAAACCTGATTGTAGATGACTTTGTCAAAAAAATTAACCTTGAAACCGTACCACATCATAAATCATACCCTTTGGGTTGGATAGTTAATAATTCCAATTTATAGGTTACAAGGAAATGCATATTTCGATTTTCTATTACTGCAAACTTTTTTGATGAAGTCGAGTTAGATGTGGTTCCACTTGACATTTCCGGGATTATCTTGGGCAGTCCATATTTGTATGACAGGAAAGCGGTGTTTTATCGACATGAGAAAAAATATCATTTTCTTAAGGGTGGGGTGGAGTATATTGTGAGAGCTCATCGCAAAAAGTTGAATATTTCTTTAGTTAATGAAGGGAAAATGAAGAGGATAGTTAATGCAAGTAAATTTTTTTTGCTTCTCATGATCAAGAAAAAATATGACGTTGACTATGAATCTTTCGAAGGATGTGATGAAAAATTAAAATCTAATTTTTTTGATGTGGTAAGTCAGAATGGCGAGATGTTTCAAGAACCAAGTGGGTTACCTCCCAAAAGGGGAATTCAACATGATATTCAACTGCAACAAGATGTTCCACTTCCAAAACATTGGTATGTATCGCATGTCAATTATGGAGAGTTTGGAAATCAAGAAGAAAAGCCAATAATTTATGAACAATGGTATCATACACCCATCTACTTTTCCATGTGGTTCACATTTTGTTTTGGTACCAAAGAAGGACGAGACTTGGCGCATGTGCATAAATTTCTGTGCACTGAATAAAATCATGGTAAAGTATCGCTATCCACTACCACACATTGATGATTTTCTTCATAAGTTAAAGTATGAAAAATATTTCACTAAGATATACTTATGAAGTGGTTATCATCAACTTAGATTAGCAGAGGAGGACATTTGGAAAATTGCATTTAAAACTAGACAAGGATTGTTTGAGTGGATAGTTATGCCATTTGACCTAACAAATGCTCCAGCGAATTTCATGAGAGTCATGAATGATGTACTAAGACCATTTCTATTTGAATTTTTCATTGTTTACTTAGATGATATTTTGGTATTTAGAAAATCAGGAGATGAACATGTCATGCATGTGAACAAGGTACTTGATGTCTTAAAAAAAGAGCAGTTATTTTTAAAGATGTCGAAGTGTGAGTTTGGAAAGATTTATTTAGTGTATTTGGGACACATTGTTGGAGGAGGTGATTTGAAGATAGACCCTTTCAAAGTAGAGGTCATTATGAATTGGCACAAGCCCAATATAGTTACAGAGGTATGAAGATTTCTTGGGGCAACACAGTATTTGAGGAAATTCATTGATATTTTTTCTTCCACTGCAGCTCTGTTACATGCATGAAAAGTATCAAGAAAGTCTTCGATTGCGGAGATGTGCAGCAAAATATATTTGATGCTTTAAACCAAATATCATCTCAACACTGGTATTGGCTCTTTCAGATCTTATACATCTATTTGAGATCCAAACTGATGCAAGTGATTATGCCATGGGAGCAGTTCTCATGCAGCATGGTAAGCCTATTTCATTTCATTCTGAAATTTTTAATGGAGTTGTGACTAATCATCCCACCTATTACAAAGATTTATATGAATTGGTACAAATTTTAAAGAAATGGAAACACTATTTTATGGGGAAAGAGACCATTATTCATACTGATGATCATCCATTACAGTACTTACAATCATAGTCAATGTTGCAGCAGTCAAGACATTCCAAATGGATGGGATTTATAAAACAATTTCATTTGGTTATCAGGTATAAAAAGGGAATCTACAATAAGGTAGTTGATATGCTCTCTAGGCCTATTGTAAATTCATTTATTATATTCAAGCATAATTCATGTATGCATGAAAGTTGCATTGAACAATATACATATGATCTTGATTTTGAAGATGTGTATGAAATCTTGAGTCAAGGAAACCAAAATGAAGAGTTAGATTATCATGTGCATAACAGTTTATTGTATCACTTGGGAAAGTTATGTATACCATAGGGATAAAGAAACAATATCATAAGGGAGGCGCACAATTCATTGATCACTGGACATTTCGGTGTAAGCAAGATGGTAGAGAACCTACAAAGGTATTGCTATTGGCCACATTGATTGATAGTGTATCTCATTTTATTATAGGATGTTCTTTATCGCTGGAAGGAATAAATTCTAGCCTTGATCTCGTTGACCTTGGGAGAGCTGCCTTGGGCTAATAAAGTCTTAGGAGGAGGTTGCATTAGAGTTTCCTTGGAATATACAAGACAGAAATTGCAGGGTCGGAGTTGCAAGCAGAACAACAGTACCGAAGCTGGAAAGTTGAAGTTGTAGTGTGTAGAATTTTGGTGCAAAATCAATGAATGACTTGAGGAAGGGTTGACTTGGTACTTGGAGAAGGACTTGGTCTATGGTTTGGGTATTTGTATCTCATTTGAAGCAGATTCTAAGAAGATAATATTTTTCTAGGGTTTCCCCTTGGAGGGTTTTTTCCGTGGTTCAAAGCCTCATGTTTTTTTCCCTTACTGTTTTTCTTATTTTTCTTGATATTATTTGACAAAAATATCTAACTAAAAATATAAAGAAGATAATTAAGATTCACAAGAAAATAACAAAGGAAAATAAGATTCAATAAGATACCACTTTGCATTTTCCAGAAAGTATCCCCTCCTTTCCTTTGGAGCCTAAATATAATATAAGGTCCAAGAATAAAGGCAATATCTCTTATGTCCAAAGTATAGAATTAGGAATGACATATTACAATGATTTGGAGAGGAATCCCTTCCATCATGGAACGAGATATTTTATTTCTATCACCTAAAAGTAGTTATATTTATTTCTCAATGATTCCAAATGATGATTCTTTCTCTATATTTTATGGGATTGCCCAACCCCTAAAAATAATTAGCCATAAGAAATTTTGTAGGTGTCCATAAGACTTCAATACTCTTCATTCAATATTCTATGCTATAAATTTCAAAATCATTTGAGTTCTTGACCTTTTCCCTCCTAAGTTTGGACTTCTTAGGTCTTAAAATATGATGCATTTGGTAGGTCTATAAACATTATCATAGGTTTGAAGATAAATTGTATGAAGCTACCAAATTCTTGGGTGATAAAATCAAGGACTGCATTAACCATCTAGTGTACAATACTAGAGTCAAATCTTGAGTGCATGAACATATGTGGTCCCTAGGAAAATAGAAAAAAATCTAGGAGAAAATTCTTTAGAACCCAATCATTAAGGATGATCAAATGGTGATAGGAGTTGATCTAAATTTATCTCTAGGTTCCAATGAAATTTGGGGTCCATACAACCAAATTAACCCTTTGTCAGATTTATTTTTAGAAAATATGGGAGAAAGAAGGATAATAGACATTCAACCAACATATATCTTTCCCACCTACAATAATTCAAGAATAGGGGATCTTGAGGTGGTGAAAACATTATATAGATTCTTCAACATGGAGGGCCTATTGGAAGAAAATGTAAGGAATAAAAAATGGGTCTCCTATTGTGGAGGTTTAGGCCAATACACAATTCTTCTATTAATGAATTCCACATTGAAAAATTCCCCTATCCATTTCAAATTGATTACAAATTGGTTGGGAGACGCATCCTTATTATAAGTCTTATAGGTGGATTTTAGGCCTTTAGATCCCTCTACTCTAGGATCTCCCACTTTGAAATTTTATAAAAATATAAAGAGAGATAAAGCAACAATTGTTGCTTAGTCAAAGAAAAAAAAGGATGGAGACAACAAGGCCATAGAGGATATTGAATTATAACTACATTAAAACAATGGTGGTACAATTTGATTTCTCAAGGATGAATAAAAGCACCTTCATAAATATTTGGAGGAATTTCATCAAAATATCCTTCTAGATAGAGAACAAGAATGGAGAATCATAATTAGTTCAATTTGGCTTCAAGCAACAAATGAAAATATAAAATTATTGCACTAGTTCAAAAATAATAGAACAACATTAAATGCAATTTGGGTCATAATTCAATCACTTAAGAAGAGGAATATGGACAAATAATTTGTATGGTGCTAATAATTGAAATTAGTGAGGTGTTTGTATGAAATAATTTGGAATATATGTATTTGTGTGTGATGTGTGTAAATCATCTCTCTCCCTTCCTCGCCATTATGCTTCATTATACTATATTTAGCTTATAGATACTAATTGTCTAGTTCTGATTAGTTACTGTATTTAATGTTTTACTTCCAAAATGCTTTTACTTGTGGCCATTTTCTTCATTTTTTAAAGTCAATAAGTTGAAATATAGAGATAAATTTTAGGACAAAGGGTCTTTGTCCAAAGTCATTTCCAACTACTATCTCTCTAGGTTTATTTCCATAACCAAATAGGTAGTTATAACAATGCATGTTTCCCTCTAATTTGGGTTTTAATTCTATGATTTCTCTCTTTTGGTTCTATTTTGAGTTTAACCCTAATCATGTTCATGATAGAGGTGAAAATCCAACCAATGGAATTCACGTTAGGGGAAAGAGTCTCATTGCAAGTCATATTGGAGATGAGAAGCCAACCACTATAAGTCACATCAAGGGGGATTCAACTTCTTGACCAATATCTTATCACATTAACTCTTAATGGGGGTTTTACAATTATTAAAAATTAGATCAATACATTATAGGTATTGGGGGGTGATTGAAGGTTATGAGGGATTTATAAGTATTCTAGGTTACAAACAAGGGGTATCTAGTAAAATAGGGAGACTTTTATTAGAGAGACATATTTAAAGTGGGGTTTTACAGAAGGATTTTAAGAGGTATTTATCAATATTTAGTGAATTAAAGAGTATTATTATTTAATATCCCATGAATTCATCCACCATGTCATAATTTTAATGAGTGAAAGCCCTGTGAGTGACGTTGGGGCATGTAACTAGTTTCTGTGCATTAGACCAGGGAACCTATATGAAGAGAGTATAAGCATAAGGGAGATCGCCTCACTTATCTATGCCCTGAGATTTTATTGGTATATTGTGCTCCGTGTTCAAAAATCTTCTATCTATTAGTTCTCCAAAGCTTGTGACAACTTCTACTTAGTTTTTTACCTTCAATAAACAACCTAGTGAATCTTTGGGGATTCTACCTCAATAATCTATCATGTTAAGTACGAAGACTCTCTTCATTGATATTGTAGTGGTGAATGGACTTTTAGAGTTCAATATCATTATTTGGTGTGATTATGTCTATGTTATGAATGTTGTCATGTTATGCTCTTTTGAGTGATGCACTTTCCTCATAACAAAAGTATTGTCACTACTCATCAAATTACATTTGACAATCACCATTTCAATTTGACTTTAGCTAAAACTATCTCTTTCTATGATCCTATTATTATAGTGGCTACCCCACTAAAAATGAATATTGTGTCATCATATTCTCAAAGTTTAATTGATTCTATGAAGGGTCCTTTATGCTTACCTTAATAAGACATGGTACTAACCAAGATATTTTTTTATAGAAAAAATATAACAAAAAAATAGAATAATATATGGCCAAAAGGTAAATTTTTAAAATAATATTTTGATGTCAAAGCAAAAAATTTACATCATATAAATATCTCATATTTTACCTTATTTCAAAACCCTCTTTTTTAGGTACAAATATCCCTACCATATATTTTACAAACATTAAATTAGCCTATTCTCAAGAAGGTAATGAAATAATGAATCGTATTCTATTACTCTTACTTTAATATAAACTTAGAATCATATTTTTCCATGGTATTGAGTGGCTCATGATATGTTTCATGATATTAGACTTGATGAATGCTATTTAAAGTTTTATCATGATATTAGATATGATAATTTATAAATAGTTTTCAAATGTATAATATTAAGAAAAATATAAATTGCATAATTAATAAAGATAAAAAAAAATACAAATTCATAATAAAAATATTAAAATTTAACAAAATATTATATAATTTTAAGAAAAATATAAATTTATAATTAACAAAGATTAAAAAAATACAAATTCTTAATAAAAATATCAAAAATTTAACGGAATATGATATAATTTTAAGGAAAAAATAAATTCTGTAATTAACAAAAATAAAAAAATACAAATTCATAATAAAAATATTAAAAATTTAACGAAATATTATATATTTTTAATAACATTAATAAGTGAAAAATCATTCTTAAAATAGATCCCAAATTAATTATATATATTTATAATTAATTTGGATCTGTTTCAAGTATATATATTATCTCCTTTATATAATCTTTAACAAATTCTGAATCTGGAATTTGCCAACTGAATAGCAAAACCAAAAGAAAAGAAGGTAGGAGAATCCTTAGATATCCACAAATTTCATGAATGGATTTTGGACTGATTTTCAATAATTTATTCTGTCGAACCTTTCTGTAACTTTTGTTGCATGAGATTCTACGTCAGGCCAACCTTTAAGGGTTATCGTAGTTTCATAACCTCTAACACTACTTCAGTTGGCCTAAATCAATAATCATGCATCCCATTTGGTCTGGAGCACAATATCTCAGGCACCCTCTTTGATTTTACCTTCTCATGCATACCATTTTCATGTACATCCCCTAGTTTTGTTTTTTCATGCACACTGTTTGGTTTACCCTCATCTGCAGGTACAGTTGACTGAATACGTTGATATTCTGACTTCAACTGTTCATGTTCTAAAGTAAGCTGCTGAAGCATAATATCTTTAGATTCAAGAACCGTGCTGAGAGAGTGGGAAGAAATATCCAGTTCCCTGATTTTTTGGTTAAGATACACATTTTCTTCCAAAACCATTGTACATTTGTTCAATTCAGTCACTAAAGTATTGTTTAACTCAGCCAGGTAAATATTCTCCTTGACGACATCAGAAAATTGATACTGTAAATCAGTTAACATAGTTTCTTTCTCCTCCGCAATTTGCCTATAAGATTCAAGATCCGTGGTGAGAGAATCTAAAACTATTTCCAGCTCACTTATTCTGCCGCTAAGTTGTACCTCGTCTTCTTCTAATACCGAATTTCTTATCTCCAGTTCAACATTGTTCTTCTCGACAAATACTTTTTCCTCTAAAATTTCTTGCAACGACTCAATCATGTTTCGCTGTTCTTCGCTCTCTTCCAACAACGCAATGACCTTTTCCTCCAACTTTCTATTTTTCCTGTCCAACTCTGCATGAAGTGATTCAAACTCTTTTCCCTGCTCTTCTTTTTCTTGCACTAGTTTAGCATTTGTCTCCTCTAACTCTTCAAGTTTTTTCTTCAGTTCCTGAATTTTTGTGTCAGGTTTTCCATTTTCAACAATGGGTTCTTCAACTCTGACATTTGTCTCGTCCAACTCTCCCAGCTTTTTATTCAGTTCTTGAATTTGCGTCTCAGATTTGCCTCTTTCAACAATAGATTCTTCAACTCTCTGACCTTGGATTTCAAGCAAATAACTCGAACTATCAACCTCCTCCTGTATTTTTTCTTTTTGTTGTTTGAGACAATCTCCTGTTACCTTGTACTCCTGAATTGAATCTGGGTGTTGTTCCACAGCTTTATTCACCCGTTGCTGCAACTTAGACGATTCAAATTCTTTGTCGGACTGTGATATTTCTTCATCGTTATGTTTGGCCCAGGAAGAGTAATAAGTTGCAACTTCCCCATTTTCTAAGAGCGAAAATCTTTTCCGCCTCATGTTGTTGTATCTGCCTCCAGCCATCCTGTTAAACAAACAAAAAAGTCTGCACGTTTGGCAAATCCGCAGCAAAACCGCTGAAGCAAAGATTATTTCTCAACCAAAACAACCCTTAGAAACCGTTTTTTCCTTCGATCCAGACAATGTTTCTGCAACTACTGCACGGCAGAAGCGGTTGTGCCACTGAAAATATATAGCGATAATGTTATGTGGGGTGCAAAATTCACACTTCGCATCCGAAGGCTTGATCCAATGTACTGTGATACTTATTGAGATCTCAAGTGTTATGTTATACCCTTACGTGTCGTTTAAATATACAATTCTTACATTTTACGTAGTTTTGATTAATGATTAATGAGTGGGTCCGTTAATGATTGGGTCCATTATATGGATATTTTCCGTTCCTTGAATGTTTTACATTTTTACAATATCGGTATTAGTCGGTTTTAGCTATGTTCATATTTTAGTTTAGCTTATTTTTAATTCATTTTGATTTTTTTTACCACTTTATGCAGTATGAAGACGGTTTTAAAATTACTTAGATAAATAAATTGTTATTTTATACGTGGAGTTAAGAAAGTTATTTTAATTTAATCATGTATTATAAGACTTGACTTGAGAAGTGCATTCTAATTTATGTAATAATAATAATATATATTTATATATAAGTATTTTAAAAAGAAAATTATGAAAGAAGTTTGATAAGGATTCGCCACATAAAAATGGATAAAATATTGGAATAAACTTATTACGAATATAAATACAAAAGGTCTAGGTCTAATATGTTAATTGCTATTACTATGGTAAATAAATAACACTCTTAAGTTTGAAGTAGCCAAGGTCATTTATGAATTCACAACATATTACTATGTTTTACCTTGTACCACTTGTGTGAATCATAAATTAAATTAGATGGACAAGCATTCTCTAAATGTAATTGGGGTTACACTTTCTGTTTTCTTTGGTTGTGGATGTATTAGGCGCATAATAGAGCACACAACTAAGTGAAAGGAGCCTTCCTCTTCCAATGCCAAGTGAAAGAAGGAGCCCTCTTCCTCCAATGCGAAGCCCATGTCCTCCTTGCAACTTTAAGTTATTTGGTTTTGTACCCCATCTTCTCCTTGCAACTCTAAGTTATTTTGTTTTGTAGTCGACATTTTTCTTTGCTTTGGTTCTCGATGTTTTGATCACAACTAAGTGAAAGAAGGAGCCTTCCTCTTCCAATTCCAAGTGAAAGAAGGATCCCTCTTCCTCCAATGCCAATCCCATGTCCTCCATGCAACTTTAAGCTATTTGGTTTTGTAGCCCATCTTCTCCTTACAACTCTAAGTTATTTTGTTTTTATAGTTGACATTTTTATTTCCTTTGGTTCTCGATGTTTTGGGCACGTAATAGAGCACACAAATAAGTGAAAGAAGGATTCCTTCTCCTCCAATGCCAAGCCCATGTTCTCCTTGCAACTCTAAATTATTTGATTTTGTAGCCCATATCATCTTTGTAACTCTAATTTGTTTGGTTTTGTAGCCCATCTCCTCCTTGCGACTCTAGGTTATTTGGTTTTCCCATGTTCTCCTTGCAACTCTAAATTATTTGGTTTTGTAGCCCATATCATATTTGTAAATCTAATTTATTTGGTTTTGTAGCCCATCTCCTCCTTGCGACTCTAGGTTATTTGGTTTTCTTTTGGATTTCCTTGTAGAACCATTAGGGGTTCCCATGGAGAATTTCAATTATAAAAGTGGGTTGCATCATCTAAAAGCTAGGAGAGTTTTAAAAAAGGTTGATATACTATGCTCACGATGTGTTTTAAACTCAATGTGGGATCATCAATGCCATGATTCAAGGGGATAGGTAGTAGCCAAAATTTGAATGAAAATTCCAATACAACAATGCAACATAGGGAAATTGCACCATAAACATACTGAGGCATGTTTTTGAAATGAAGGAATGCTATAAGGAGGTAGAATAATCTATGGATGTCCAACATAATAAAAATTTGGAAGTTTGAATTCATCTTGACTCATCGAAGCAACTTGTGGGTGAATTTTGACCCATCTTAGCATTTGAAAGACATATTAAAAAAATCTTCTTGCCAATTCCTATGTTATTGTAGAACCAATTGGGTATTTGAAGTTCCTGGATGAATATTTCAAACCAAATATGTACATCAAATAGTCTCGTCAAGCCACATCACATAATGACTAGAACGACAGGGCCCCACAATATTATGAAGCAAAGAGGCATTGATTGGTAGAAGCTTACAATGGGTGCAAAATCTAGTATTCTTCTTATTTTGTTATTTGAGGTTTTGTCATGTAGTTAATATTCTCAAATAGTTTGTAAGGTAATACACCTATTATTATATGATAGGTTATAATAGGGAAGCTCGTCCCTCCAGGTATAATTTCTTTCAATCTTGTATTTTGGTTCTATGGTTTTGGCCTAAACACTACAATTTATTTTAAGTATTCATCCTTGTCTCAATGCCCTCTTCCATTAAAAAATTTATATATTAATGTCAAAAAATAAAAATAAAAAGGTCATGAGAAAATGTGTACATATGATATCTGGCCAAAATTTTGGGGATTTCTAGTTGGAAATGTGTATTCAAGTGATTACCAAGGGGTTCAGTTTTTTTTATTGAAAATATAAAAGAAAATATGTATTTTTTACTATTGACATACCCCTTCTCTCCTTAGTTGATCTATGCACTATAGGAGTCTGCTTGGGTCGAATGAGAGTCAAATTGAAAGGGTTGAATCCAAAGCATGAGCCTAGAGAGGGTGACACGCTTACCCTAACCATAACTTACTACTTATCAACTCTCTTCCATGAAACTATACAAGGAATAAAACAAAAACATATCAGTTAGAACCCTTCACACTTTCCCATCCCTCCTTTCTTGCCACTTAATACACACTTCCTTCTCAAATTTAAGACCCAATTTATTCTCTTAATATTCACCACCTCCTTATTGGAGTTCAAAATGAATTTCATCTCAAAATTTAGAACCACTTCCCTAGTGGAGTTAATATACATACACATTCCTCAAACCCAAAGGAGCCTTTGAAGTATGGGGATCAGATTTTATTGAACCATTCAAATATAATAACTTGGGTACAAGGAAAAATGAGATTGTTGTGAAAACAATCTACTTAATAAAGTGGGTAGAAGAAAAATCATTTAAGGATAATATTTCATTTAGTATAACTTCATTTTAAAAATGAAAATATAATGGTTTTGTAGGTTTAGGGCCAGATACTGGTAAATACATAGAATACACACTCATAGTAGATATGGAAGACACTCAAGAATTTGTTGAGGGGGATTTTCAATATCACACACAAAAACATGTTATATCATAGGTTTATGAAGTGGACCCTAATAATTTGGTCTTACCCATTGTTTGTAATTATTCTATCCATATATTGGATTATGTGTTTTTATTAAGTTATTCCATGACAAGAGTAATGCAAATCCAGTATGGATCCAAAGACCAACAAAATTGTAGGCCCAATTTTCCCTTTTCCTTCAAAAAATCATGACTCCTACAAATTAAGAGGTAATATAATAATGGATCAATGAAAATAGGTGACGAGGTGCTCAAAATTGTGCTCAAAATTATGCTAAAAAATGAAAGTCCTCAGAATGGTGTAAAACTTGAATGAACATGTATATCTCATCGTTATGAATCTGTCACAAATCGTTTCGTAGAAAAATGACACCATATGCTCCTAGAAAAGTGTTTTGTCCACTTTGTCAAATAGAGAATATTTTTTTTTTAAATGCAAGGCAGTCCAGTCAGTAGTTCGTACTATTGACTCGGCATGCCCATATGGCAGGTTGAAAGGTCAACATATTTCCTTTGTCGAATTGGGTGGTTCCAAGTGGGATGATGTTAATGGTTGTTTATGGTGAATGTTAATGGTGGCCAACCATAGGCTACCACGTGGCCCAGCTAGAGGCCGGCAAGTGGCAGTCGAAGGGCCACCAAAATTTTGGGTGAAGGTCTGAGTAGTAGTATTGGGTGTTGAACTTGTGACCTCATAGTTCAAAGTACAAGCCTTAAACACTATCCAATCACATTGTTACTTAATATATGATGGGTTAAACATATTTCTTTTTATGATGGTTCTTCTGTGAGGGAGGAGATCAGGGTCTAGCCCCATCCTTGGTCACTGGCTGGGGGCAGGACCATGGGCGAGAGGCTAGCCCCCCCCCCCCTCCCCAACTATCCATAACCGTAACAAGAAATGCCGACAACCATGTGTCCACCAAGCTAAAGTCCACGGTCTAACAAAACATGTGGAGTTTAAATTTTATGCGAGATTTTTGTGGGTGAGAATTAAGGTCCCAACCCCTGGCCATATGGCGACAACATGGCTCCCCACGTGACCATATTTTTCGGCCTTGAGGCCTTAATGTTTAAATTAGCGTGTAGAAAAATCCACTTGGATATTGGGAAATATGCTGCTCCATTAGCAAATTTCAGGGTGAAATTGTAGGATGGTTTCGAATTTGGAGGAATTTGTGGAGCGGTTAGTACAAAAACTTGGGGAAGCCATAAATTCTTTAGTTTTTTACCAAATTGGAAGCATAAAGAGGCTACAGTAGAGTTTCTGGGCATTCTGGAGCCATTGGAGTAGGTTTCAGAGTTGTTTGAGCATTTCAAACGTATGTAACCACACTTTTGAGCATAATATAATAAGGCCAAGCCATTGGAAGCTGGACCAACGAGACGTAGACCTGGCGGGGTGAAATCCTTCATCATGTGCTATTATGTTATTGTTTATGGTGATGTTCATGTATAATAGATGTTGTTGTTGAGTGTTTTTTTTATGTTAATTTGCTTAATAAATTTACATAAAAACACATAAAAACTTATGGTTAACTTGCAATTTACCTCATAATCCTCAAGCACTTTGTTCATATTCTGAATTGGAATTTAGCCCAACAAACACTAATTTTCTTATTCATATCAAGTTGGTATCAAAGCACTAGGTTTACTTGTGCAAGGAGGATTTTTTTTTTTTTGCAAGTGTTTAAATTCTTACAAGGTTGAAACTCAAGAGAGGAGAAGGAAATCTTGTGAGTGTAGGTTCTCAAGTTGGAGCAAGGAAAATGAGGGCATAGTTTCAAAAATTTCCACTACAAGATTCACCTCCTATTCTACCCAAGGCTTTAGTAAGCATGTCTCATGAAGGAGGAAATGATAACATGGCAGAGGATGAGAAGGACTTTAGGAATGATTTCTTTGACATGACAGAGATGGTGAAATTCCTCTATGAAGAGAGGAATAAGGTTGAATGGTGAAAGCTCTAGACCTCTAAGAGGAGTAGGTAATGTAAATGGTGATCAACCACCATCTACTCCACCATCATCCTCACCACCATATTCACCTTCATCTTCATCCTCTTCCACTACTACAACCCTTACTCATACTCGTCAACATACCTCAAAATGATTTGGTAAAAAACCTCTGTTAAAACTTGATTTTAAATTTGAGCTACCTGTGTATAATGGTGAAGTGAATGTAGATAAGCTTGACAATTTGGTTCGTTAGTTGGAGGTATACTATAGGATTCAAAAAATTCAATATGATGATACAAATATTCAACTAGCTTCCTTCAGACTGGAGGGTGCAAGACTAGTATGGTTGGAATCCAAGACACAATATGAGATAAAAAAAAATTGTAAGATCTCAATATCTTGGTCTAATTTCATTTCTTCAAATAAAAACAATTTCACCCTCTATCATATATACAGAAAGCCATCAAGAATTGGCAGAACTTTAGACAACTTAAAGGTCAAAATGTGCAAGATTACACCCAAGAATTTATAATAAGAGCTCTTATGTTAGGTGTTGATTTGCATTCACAAGACACGTTGCTGAAGTACATAGGTGGTTTACATAGCTAATTAAGGCATATTATCCTTATGTTCAATCCCAATATTATAGATTAGGTTTATGTGCAAGCCACTCACCTTGAGGAAAGAGGGAAAAATATTTGAGAAGAGGGTAAAAAGAAGCCATTTAAGGGTGGAGAGAAAGGAAAGGGTTTAAAATGAAAAGGAAATAAAAATGAATTCGTTAAAAAGGAAGGAGAGAAAATTACATGCAAACATTATTCCAAAGAGTTTCACAATGAGGACCATTGCTGGAAGATTCATCCAGAGATGAGGCCCAAGAAATTCAATAACAATGGGAAACAAAAAACAACAGCAACCACTCAACAGGATTTGGGATCTGATTCGGGTGATGAAACTAAAACTATAGCCATGGGTATGAAAGGAAAAGAATCCATTGATAGCACTAGTTCATCAAATTGTCACACTAGTACTCCAAATGAAGAAACAAGGATTGAATTATTTCATGTGAGGTTTATTTCAAAACATACAAAAATCAACACACTATTTGATAGTGGGTCTCAAGCCAACTTTATATCTGAAGACTTAAAGTCTAGAAACTTAATATTGAAACCATTCCACATCCTAAACGATATTAATTGGGTTGGATATGCAAGAACACAAATTTACAGGTTACAAGAAAGTGTATTCTTCGGTTTGCAATCACAACAAATTTCATTGACGAAGTTGAATTAGATGTTGTACTGCTTGATATTTCAGGAATTTTTTTGGGTAGCCCTTACCTCTATGACAGAAAATCCATATTCCATTGCCATGAAAACAAGTACCACTTTTTCAAAGATGGTGTGGAGTATATTGTGAGAGCTCATCGCAAGAAACTAAATCTTTCATTAGTTAATGCAGGACAAATGAAAAGTCTAGTGAATTCAAGAAATAATTTTGTGCTTCTTATGATTAAACCAAAGAATGATGTTGATTAGGAAGCATTTAAAGGTTGTCTTCCAAATTTTAAATTTTATTTGATTGAGGTGGTTAGTCAAATAATGAGATGTTTCAGGAACCAAAGGGATTACCTCCCAAGAGGTGAATCCATCATGAAATACAGTTGCAACAAGATTTTCCTCTTTCTAATATTGGCACGTATAAGATGTCAGTGATGGAGAGTGCTGAAATAAAAAAATAAAATTCAAGAATTTTTGGATAAAGGGATCATCCAACCAAGTACTTTGCCATACGGTTCGCCTATTGTGTTGATGCCAAAGAAGGATGGAACATGGTGCATGTGTGTGGATTTCCATGCATTGAAAAAATTATGGTAAATAACCGTTATCCACTTCCTAGAATAGATTATTTATTTGATTAATTGAAAGATGAAAAGTATTTTACTAAGTTGGACTTAAGGAGTGGTTACCATCAAATTAGAATTGTTGAAGGTGACATTTGGAAGACAACATTCAAAACAAGGCAAGGCTTGTTTGAATGGCTTGTTATACCTTTTGGTTTATTTAATGCTCCTACTATCTTCATGCGTGTGATGAATGAGGTGTTGAGGTCATTTCTTGATGATTTTGTCATAGTATACTTATATGATATCTTAATATTCAGTAAAACACTTGATGAACATGTCATGCATGTAAGAAAAGTACTTGATGTCTTTTAAGGAAACAACAATAATTTTTGAAGATGTCAAAATGTGAATTTGGTAAAACTTATTTGGTGTACTTGGGGCATATTTTTTGACGAGGTGAGTTGAAGATGTACCCCTCTAAGGTTGAGGTAATTTTGAATTGGAAAATGCCCAAGATAGTCACTGAGGTAAGAAGCTTTTGGGGAATTTTATTGCTAACTTCTCTTCTATCGTAGCTCCATTAAATTCATTGAATAGTGTGAAAATTGTCTTCAGTAGGGAGGAAAGTAACCAAAAGCATTTGATTCTTTGAAAGAGAAGATTAGTTCAAACCCGATACTTGCACGATCAGACTTGATACAACCCTTTCAGATTCAAACTGATGCAACTGACTATAGCATGGGTGCAGTCCTTATGCATCATGGTAAGTCCATTTCTTTTAATTTAGAAAATTTCAATGGTGCAATGATTAACTATCCTACTTATGACAAGGATATTTATGTGTTGGTTCAAAGTGTGAAAAAGTGGAAACACTACTTGATGGGAAAGGAAACCATCATACACAGTGACTACAACCATTGCAATAATTGCAATTGAAAACTAAGTTGCATCAATCAAGGAACTTTCTATGGATGGATTTCCTACAACAATTTCTCTTGTTCCATAGGTATAATAAAGGTATATACAACAAGGTTGATGATATGCTTTCTAGGCCTATTATTAGTGCAACTACTTTACTCAAGTGTAATTATGTTTTGCATGAAAGTTATGTTGAGAAATATGCATTTCATAATGAATTTCAATATGTTTATGCAAATTTGAGTCAAGGCAACCAAGTAGAGGTATTGGATTACCATGTACATAATAACTTGTTATATCATCTTTGTAAGCTTTGTATTCCATAAGGGGAGAGAATGAATTTCATAAGGGAAGCAAAAAATTCTCTTATTGTTGGACATTTCATTGTAAGAAAAACAATGTCACATCTTCAGAGGTATTGTTATTGGCCTCATATTCTTGAAAGTGTGTCATTTTTTGTTAAAGATTTTTCATTGTATGCAGTCAGTAACCCTTGCAATAGGAATTTAGGATTGTACACACCACTTCCCATACCTTCACATCCATGGCTGAGTGTTTCTATGGATTTTGTAGGAGATCTTCCATTGTTAAGAAGAGGACATGATTATTTGCATGTAGTTGTGGATAGGTTTATAAAGATGTGTATATTAATTCCATGTAAAAAGAAAATCACAGAGGAAAAAACAACTGAACTATTCTTTCAACATGTTTGGGTTCATTTTTGGTTTCCAACTTCCACTGTCAGTGATCAAGATTTTTGATTTGTTGGGAATTTTTGGTCAAGTTTTTGGGACTTGACAGATACCAAGTTGAAAAAGAGTACAACCTTTCATCCACAAATAGATGGTCAAACCGAAGTAGTTAATATAATAGTCATACATATTTTTCGAGGATACTGTAGCAAGCATCCTAAGTTGTGGGATGAACAATTGCATTACATTCAACATTCTTAGAACCATGAAAAACACTCCACCACACAAACATATCCATTTGAGGCATGTCTTGGGGACTTGCCTAGATCGCCATTGGATTTAATATTTTGGAAGGATGTTTCTATTGATGGTTATAGCAACATAGACAAAGGAAAGAATTTCATAGAAGAAATCCAACTAATACATCAAACAGTTCAATATCAGCTTGAAAAGAGCTAAGGCAAGTACAAAGCAAGGCACAACAAGCATCGTGTAGATCACAAGTTCCAAGTTGGTGACAGAGTTTGGATTCACGTCAATAAAGAGAGGATTCAAGGGGAAGTTAAAAACTAAAATCAATCAATTATGGTCCTTTTCGAATTTTGGAAAATATTGGTGGCAAGGCCTTCAAGTTAGATTTTCCTTCATACATGCAAATTTACTCTATTGTTAATGCTGAGAACTTAAGGTTGTATGAGACTCCATTGATTGAAGACTAAGGAAAAAACGTTCAGATTCCTTATATTGAATTATTTTCTCCATAATAACTTGATGAGGTTCATCAAGACACCATTATTGACAAAAGAACAAGGACACGAGGGAGTTTAGACTACCTTTGTGTGGGGATCAAAGGCACAAATCCAAGTAAGGCTTAATAGATCGACCTTGTAAAGGTGAGGGAACTATAACGTCATTTTTGGAACAAATAAAAGTGACATTTTGGGGTCCAAAAGCTTCCAGTGGGGAGGAGTGATCAGGTGCTTAAAATTATGCTCAAAAATTAAATTTGTCGAAATTGTGTGGAACCTAAACGATATCGTATATATCTTCGTTATGAATCTGGCACAACTTGTTTCCAAGAAAACTGACACCATATGCTCCTAGAAACTTGTTCTATCCATTTTGCCAAACATGCAAATTTAAAAACAAATGGAGGACAATCCGGTCAGCTATCTGTACTACTAACTTGGCATGGCCATATGACAGGTTGACTGGTCAAAATATTTCCTTTTTCAAATTGGGTGGTACCACGTGCCAAGTGGCACGATGTCAATGGTTGTTTGTGGAAAAAAATTTATTGTTTATTGGGTGGTCAACCACATGCTGCCACGTAGCCCAGCCAGGCGCCGCCACATGCTAGCCCAAGGGCTACCAAAATTTTGGGTCAAGCTATGAGAAGTAGCAGCGGGGGTCAAACCCGCAAACTCACAGTCCACATCACATACCTTAACAACCACACAATCACATTGTTACTTAATATATGATGGGTTCAACATATTTTTTTTTCTACAATGGTTCCTCCATGCAGGAGGGTGCTGGGGTCTAGCCCCAGCCCTAGTCAGCGTCTAGGGGTAGGACCATGGGTAGGAGGGTAGCCCCACACCCCCCCAACTGTCCTTAATTGTAACAAAAAATGAAAATGACCATTTTTCTGACAAGCCGAAGACCACAATCTAACAAATCGCGTGGAGTTTAAATTTTGCATAGGATTTTTGGGGGTAGGAGTTAAGGAACTGGCCCCAGGACATATGGCCATAACAGGGCTCCCCACATGACCATAATTTATGTCCCTAAGGCCTTAATAGTTAAATTAGCGCCTCAACAAATCTGCCCAGATTTTGGGCAATCTCGCGCTCTATTAGCAAATGTTGGAGAAAAATTATAGGATGGTGCCGGATTTGGAGGAATTTGTGGAACGGTTAGTGCAAAAACTTGGGGAATCCATAAATTAATCATTTTTTAACCATATTGGAAGCATAAAGAGGCTATACATTCATTTTTTGGAATTTTGGAGCCATTCGGGTAGGTTTCAGAGTTGTTTGAGCATTGAAAATGTATGTAATCACAATTTTGAGCACAATAGAAGAGGTCCAAGCCATTGGAAGCTGTACCAAGGAGACGTAGCCCAGGCGAGGTGAACTCCTTCATCATGTGTTGTTGTGCTACTATTTATGGTGGTGTTCATGTCTTTTATATGTTGTTGTTCAGTATTTTTCTTAGGTTAATTTTCTCAAGAAATTTACATAAAACACATAAAAACTAATGGTTAAATTGCAATTTACCTCATAATCCTCAAGCACTTTTCTCATATTCTGAATTGGAACTTAGCACAAAAAAAACTAATTTCCTCATTCAGATCAATAGGAAACTAGATTCCCTTCATTTAATAAGTTGATATTTTACTCCTAGTTGAAAACTGAGTATAAATAAGGTACACTCCGTCAAAATTTTTGGTTCAACTAATTATCTAATATGTATCTACTTTCATATGCTCTTTAGTTTCTACATTTTAATTTTCTGGCATAAATTCTTGGCACATAATTGGGTTTTACTTCTTCATGCTCCTATCTTTAAGAGGATCATCTCTCATGTTATTGTACTTTGGGCTTGTATTCCCCATTATTGGCATAACTTCTTGCATCCATATTGGTTGAGGATTTATTTTTTCATGTTTTATTTCACACCCCCTTTTCGAAATTCTTACTTCAAAATGGGAGCATCAACAATAGTTTATGATTTATGAGAAACAATTAATATTACAAAGTTCATCTACAATATTCAAGTATTCAACTTGAGCTCATGGGTTTGGTTGGTTGTTTGGGAAATTGTTTACCATATATGTGGAGATTAGAAAAATTAACCTCATTATTTATTTCAAGTGTGGAACAAGTTTAATTAGGCAAGGAGGCTTAAACTCCTTATTTATCTTGGTTTATAAAGCTTATTCAAATATCTAAGGAGGTTGAATATTATATTTTTTTAATTTATTTGTATTTCTATATATCTCAAATAAATTAAAATAAATGTATTGTTGTCTTTAATTTTTTCATTTTTTTAATACAATGAATATTTAATTTGGTTCCTCAATAGTATCAAATTTCATTTTATAAATTCATTTTTGGGTACTCTTCTCTAATATCATTTTAAAATCAATGTTTCGTTGATGATGGGTGAAGAGTCCATTCAAAACATTGGATGTTTAAAACTCTAATACTTAATTTATCTCTAGAAATATCAAATGAAATTATATTTAAGGTTTTCACCCACCTAATAAGACTAAACAATCACTTTTTTTGTTCTCTCTCCCAAAGTAAGAAAGACAAATTGAAAGACAAAACATTATTCCTTGAGTGTTTATCTTATTTTGCACATTGGGTAGAGGAAGGAAAAATGTCACTTCAATTAGTTGGTTTGTATATTCAAATTTTATAGCTTAACCAACAACCAAAGTAAAGGATAAAACAAGAGTCAATTTTGTACACCTCTTTATTACTTAGATTGGATTATGTTTTTAGGTATCTTGTTTTCATATATAAATTACTTTAAATCAATATGAAATACATATTCATAATTAAGTTTTAAGTTGATTTAATTTGTCATCCTTTCTTTTCCATTATATTTTTTTAAGTTAAGTAATAAAATTGAAAAAAATAATTAATAACTTCATTCTTACTAAAATTAGTTATCCTAGATTAGCTAACATTATTTCGTAGTGAATTAGCCTTTCTATTTGAAATTTCTTCCCTTAAATCCATTGCTTATTTACCATACTATCTGTTACCATCTAGTTGTTAAAAGTGATCTCCATAATTCTTTTTTGTAGGTTAAATATGCATGTTCCTTCTTATATCACTTAAACCTATTTACAATTATTAAGGCTCAACTAGAGTTATATTTTTCATACTGAGATTATTATTCATCTCTTGCAACTTGCTTCAATCAATAGAATCTCACCCCTTCGACATTTATTTTATTTTGGGCTCTATTTTCCTTCCCTCATAAAAGGAGGGCTTCTTTTTCTATTAATTTTCAATATTCCTCCTTTAAGGGAATTTTCCTCTATCTTTATAAGCTCCCTCCTCAAACACAATATATTTATTTTCATCTTGTCCTCTTTTAGAAAAAAGAAAGTTGAAATGATTTTTTTTCAATCCCTTCACTCATATGGGAACACTCCCATCTCACTTTATATTTAAATTACATTTATACATTTCTCATTGGGAAAATATTTCTCATGCATACCCTCTCTCTTAAGTGAAACATCTCCTATTTTCCCACCTCAAATTATAAATTAACTAATTTATAAATTAGTTCCCATGTTAGGCTTCTAAATTTCTTCCCTATAGTTTAGTTCTACCTATATGCTCTCTCAAGTAGAGTTTTTTCGTTACACCAAAACCCACAGGTTGTGGTAAACTCCCAAATCGGTAACTAGGATCCGCTGGGTGGGAATTATGGATTCCATGAGGTGCGTTGATTACTCCAACATATCCCATCAAACGAAGCTCGGGGGAATGAATAACCCCCTCAAACACATCTCGAGGGAATCAAACTTGGGTCCAGGCTTTAATACCATGAAGAGATTTTCCATTACACAAAAGTCCACAAATATTGGTAATATTACAAACTGGTAACTAGGATCCCTAGGGTGGGAATTACAGATTCCATAGAGGTGCGGTGATTACTCCAAAAAATCTCGCATCCTTTACTCTGTCAAATGTGAAAAATTCACCAAATTTCCTCTAAAAATCATAAGGCTCTCAAATTTCAAGAGGCCCTTATGTCTCCCATGAGTTTCCCATCTCCTCTACACATCCTTGTTTCAGGGTTTCTTCCACTTTATATTCGCTTGGTCATGAATGGAACAAGAGTGATAATTAAAGACATTCCAAAATTATGGATCTCTTTGGATCTAATTGTGTAATATTCCTAAATTATCATGCAGCTAATAGGAATATTAATTTTTCTTTTAAAATCTAGTTAGATGAATAAATGGGCAAGGAGGTTCATAAGTTGCTTAAGTAGGAATAAAATCCCTCATAATATGAAAATGGATCATGTAATAACTAGATCAAGCATCCACATGTGTGAACAGGGTCTAAAATGTGTGGGAAAAGTCAAGTTTGACCAAGTTAACAACATTTTTATATGAGGAGTGGATCTTAAATAACGACAGCTCAATGTGAATGAAGATCAATCTTGCAAGTCAAAATCAAGACACCTTGAGTGTGAAAGGAGACAAGGCATGAAGATCTAGTCAAGGTTGATCCAGTCAAGATTGACTAAATCAAACAACGTTGTAAAAATATGAGCAAGGAAAATGGAGACATCGTAATTTTGGAGGAGGAGCCTTTGCATGGAAGCAACCTCATAATTGGGTGGGACCCTTAGTGAGGAAGCTCATCAACTATATAATGGAGGGCATGGAAACCATATGGGGCATGATTGAGATTATATTTTGTATGAGGTATGTTTAGAATTCTTGCATTCTTTGGCTATTTAGCTAATTTTGTTGCACTATTTAGTGCAAGGGTTTTCTCATGCAGGAATTCCCTACTCTTTCTTGGAGATCTTGTTTAAGAAATCTAAGAGGAGCTTCTGAGCTAAATTTTCCACTTTCTAGTGTTAGGCCAAGAAGTTAAATTTAGAAAAATCACAGTCCCTTCTAAAAACTACATTATTTCTTAAGATGTTGCAGTGGGAGGGGTTAAAACCCCACTTTTATGAGCTAGTTTCCCAGGAGGAGGATCAGCCTTTCCCCCGAAAAGCTAGTAGGAGAGTCTACAACAATTTATTTGCATGTTCAGCCATTTTTATGCAGAGCTTTAGCTATACAACTTGATTCAGCCATAGATCTACAATAGTTATTTCATGTATATCATTTCCGCCAAGAAACCCTTGCTAGGTTATCTTGGATCTATGTAAAAGAGACTAGATCTCTATTTTAATGCCTCATTGATTAATATAATAGAAAATCTGATTTTTCTCTCCATTTTTTGAGTATAAACCTCTAGTAACTGTGTTTTCCCTTTATGCAGTAACTTCAGTGTGTTGCAGTCTCAAGGTTTTAGTGTTTTTCGGTTGTTTTGAGCATGGGAGGCCTGTTTAACTAGGAAAAAGTCATTTGTTTATGATCTCCTCTTAGATATAAGTTCAATAATGTCATATATAATGGATTCATGGGTTGTGTTTTTCTGTTTAAACTCATATTTATGAAAAATGCGTTTTTTGTGCAAGTATTGTTGATTTTCCCATTTTGGGATATTACAGTGTTATCAGAGCCCTAATCTTGGCTCAGCCTGTGTTCGTCAACCATTATGGAGTATTCTCATCAGGAGGAGAAGACCTGCAAGAGATTTCAAAGCAAACCCCTATTTTCTGGAGGAAAGAGGTTCTCAAAACTTCTCTTTCAAACTCTGCAGGGTAGAAGCAAAGACATCAAAGAAATGAGGAGGGAAAGACATAAAGTCCCTCAACAAGATCTGCAAGATCTGTACATGAGGAAAGCTCCAATTCCTCATCTTATGGGTGTGATAATTCAGCCACATCATCAGATTTGCAACGCTTTATCAACCACTTGTTCATGACAAAGAAGAAGAAGAAAGAAGGTGTGCCAAAGAAGGAGAGTCTTCGTGATTATTTGCAAGAATAGGAATCTCAATCTAAGGGGTTCAAAGATCACTTGAAATTCCAAGGGTTTTGCAAGATAAAGGAGGAAAGAATCACAAGGAGCAAGCAGCATGGTGTGGGTAGATTCTTTCTATCTACTTTTGATGAATCACCTAAATGTCCAGCTAGGGCTTGGGTGAAGGAGCTAGACACCTATGTGCAACAACATCAAGTTTCAGAAAAGGAAGCCATCAAAGTAGAAGCACTGCATATTGAGGGTAAGGCTTATGCTTGGTGATTTTTTGAATATTTTTCCTTAAATAATGAAAATACATCTACTTATGCAAATTTTATTAGAAGAATAGTGGAAAGGTTTGACGAAAAGTTTGATGAAACACCTTCTATGAAGCCTATCAAAGAAAAACAAACAAAACCTTTGCATGAGGTTGAAGGTTCTATAGATCCAAATCCATTTCAGAAAACCATTGAAGGGGATGAAGACTTGAATGATACATTTCTAGAGGCAAGATCCCCATTGCATGATGAAATTTATTCTCAAGAGAAAGACTTGGAGATTCCTCCTCCAAGGGAATACCAAGATCTAAAGTCTCTTCTTGTTGATGAGGAATTTTCAACTATTGATGAGGAGGAAGAGAAGGTTGGAGATAACAACACAGTCATATCAAGAGCACATCCAGGACCTAATGAAGAGGAAGGTGGAGCACTTGCTCCAAGGAGAGAAACTCTTGCACTCTTGCAAGGAGTTCCAAAGGGTCTCACATATGGGGATCATGGCACAATCCATGTGCATCATGTGCTATCATTATCAAATAGTGAGATCTTGAAGATAGAAGAAGATAAAGGGAAGGACAAGCATCATATGATGAGGAGCATACACCCTTCTCTAATTCAGAAATTTGATGCACAAAGGAGGCAGGAGGGCTTGTGCAATGAAGGAAAGGACAAATCTATCCACACACATGTATATCCTACTCTATGCCTTGATGTCTCTTTACATGGAGGAATTCCACTAGGGAGACCCCCTGATTAGAGGAAAACTAAAGTGTTCTCTCAACTATGGGCAACATTTTCATATTTGGCTAAGGAAGGAGCTTTGGGAGAAGATAGCACAGCACAGAGAAGATTTTATGGATTCAAAGGAGAGGTAATAAATTTTCTGAAATTGACATTGCTATCTCCCACTCATTTATTTGCACTGAAAAAGGAGAATTCAGAAATATATGGTAACATGGATGGGATGTCCAATTACCACTCAAAATATTTGGGGCAACCAATGGTGTTTTCACACACTAAGGAGATTTTTGAACGTGACAAGAGGATATCAACACTCTTGCATGCATGGGCCAAATCGAGGAAGTTCTGGAAAGAAAAAACTCCCCAAAGGGAGGTTGATTTCCATCTACTTCAATCTTGTCTTGAAAAAGATCAGCTACAGGAGAGGCAGTAAAATAAAGTTGATAGTACTCTAACATGTGACTTTGGCATCAATCATGTCAAAGAGAAGAGCCATGCTATAACAGTGGCTACATTTCATATTTCTACAGCGCTGTCATTTTTGGGGAGCCTATATCCTTATTGGGAGTCCCAAATTTTGATGGAATATTCCAAGGACCTCTTCACATGTAAGGTTCTTGATGGGCAAGTGCTGGTTGAGGAGGAACATAGATCTTGGGAATATTTATCATTACCACCTCCTTATTCATTGGGTGTGCGAGGGAGATCATCCATGAGCTAGCTTGCTAATTTAAACCAAGTGTATGATAAACATTGTATTGTTGGACATCATGATATATTTATTATATACTTGCATTTTCCTAACACTCATGTGCAGGGCTTTGCTCCAAGAGGGGGCACTTTTTCTTATGGGCTTCATAGGCCACTTTGGGCCATGAAAAATGGTGATGTTGGTCATTCCTTGGGAGATCTTGGAGAGATGATGTACTCTTCATGGTGTGATTCATTAACACCAACCATCATACACCTTCTCCAAGCATGCAAGAAGGATGGAGCAGCAAACAAGTGTTGGGAAAAACACTTGTCATATCATATTCTATGGCAGTTAGGAGTAAAACTGTGCTAGTTGCACATGAGGGACCATTGTCCTTCTCCTTTATTGCATATGGTAGCTAGCATGACCTTGATTATGATCCCATATGCTGAAGATGTTCTTATATTTGTTGGGAACATGGTTGGAGGAGAGACACATTGGTTGGATGTGTCCTTCGGGGAAGAAATTTCCTACATTTTTTGTACTACATGTTTCAAAGGGAGCATGGGAAAAGATATGGCTGCCATAATATATCACTTGTTTCTTTATGAGGTATGCCATATGATTGTCTGGAGCACTTGGAACATACCTCTCATTAGAATTTGGGAGGAATTTTTCTATGAATTACCAAGTTGGGAGGTGATTCATTTCATTTGGATGATAGCATGGAGATGGGAGTCCTTCATTGATGATGGAATTCTCCATGATTTTCATCACTTCTATCTTGAGGAGGCCATTGATCAGCAAGAAGGTTTCCATGTAGGCATTCCATTCTTTCATGATGAGAGCGATTTGGTTGATCTACCAAAGACCAACTTACACACTTGGGAGGAACCATTGAGAGACAGAATTGTTGTAGAATATTTGAAGCAATGGTGGAGACTATTTGATGTAGAGGCCCCAAGAGGAGGAGGGGAGATTTCGCAGTACCCTTGCAGTTGCTTGAGGACAAGCAACATTTGGGAGGGGAAGAATGTAATATTCCTAAATTAGCATGCAACTAATAGGAGTATTAATTTTTCTTTTAAAATCTAGTTAGATGAATAAATGGGCAAGGAGGCTCATAAGTTGCTTAAGAAGGAATAAAATCCCTCATAATGAGAAAAGGGATCGTGTAATAACCATATCAAGCATCCACATGTGTGAACAGGGTCTAAAATGTGTGGGAAAATTCAATTTTGACCAAGTCAACAACATTTTTATATGGGGAGTGGATCCTAAATAAAGACAACTCAATGTGAATGAAGATCAGTCTAGCTAGTCAAAATGAAGAGACCTTGAGTGTGAAAGGAGACAAGGCATGAAGATACAGTCAAGGTTGATCCAGTCAAGATTGGTCTAACCAATATTGACTAAATCAAATAGTGCTGTAAAAATATGAGCAAGGAAAATGGAGACAACGTAATTTTGGAGGAGGAGCCTTTACATGTAAGCAACCTCATAATTGGGTGGGACCCTTAGTGAGGAAGCTCATCAAATATCTAATGGAGCGAGTGGAAACCATATGAGGCATGATTGAGATTATATTTTGTATGTGTTCTGTTTAGACTTCTTGCATTCTTTGGCTATTTAGCTAAGTTTGCTTCACTTTTTAGTGCAAGGGTTTTCTCATGCGGGAATTCCATACTCTTTCTTGGAGATATTGTTTAAGAAATCTAAGAGGAGCTTCTAAGCTTCATTTTCCACTTTCTGGTGTTAGGCCATGCAGTTACCTTCATCAACAATGCAGTCCCTTCTAGAAACTGCGTTATTTCTTAAGGTGTTGCAGTGGGAGGTGTTATCACTCAGTAATTTGTCTACGTTCAAGAGAAATAGTCTGAGGTAACCACAAACCAACTTTCAGGTATAGAATCTAGCCAATCTGTACCCATAGAGGGCTCTCTCTTTAAGTTTTAGCTTTGTTTTTGAAAGATATTAGGCTAGTTATGAAAGTTTAGGGATTTTGATTATGTTTGGGTGATGGAATTTAATAACAGAGGGGTAGGAATGAGTATTTTAGGCCATTGGGCTAATGGAGTCAAAAATATAGCTTGACTGGATTTGGTTTATTAATAAGGGATGGTTTCACAGGGCAAGGTAATCAAATAGGGAACAATTAAAGATCTAAAATGGATGGAATGAGCTTCAAAATTGATGAAGGGAAATTAAGAATCCTTCAACATATTGGAGACTGAGCTTACAATCCCTGTACATATCCCTATACCATATAAAGTTCCAGATAGATATAAGCCCCTCATTTTACCTCCTATACTCCATGATTTTCCTAAAAAATACAACAAATATCTTCTTAGATTTGATGGAGAGAATGGTATCACTACCCAAAAACATATTCAAGGTTTTGAGAATTATTGGGATTTATTTGAGATTGATGAAGATGATGTTAAAATCAAAATTTTTGTTCTTTCTTTGCAAAATAGAATAAAGAGTTGGTTCAAAAATCTACCTAATGCTAGCATCTCAAATTTCCAGCATTTTATCAAAATTTTCCTTCATAGATGGATAATCAAAGTTAATCATTTTGTGATCATGGAAGAATATAATCAATTAAAAAGACATCCAAATGAAACAATACAACAATTTTCTGACAGATTTAATCAAGTTTATTATTCAATGCCAGAAAATATTAGACCTCCTCATGATTCAACTCTCTTACATTATCCAAGTGCCTTTGATCTAGAAATAGAATTTAAGTTAAGAGAAAGAGATCCAAAAACACTTGTACAGATGCAGAACATTGCAGTTGATGTAGAAGTTAATCTGCAAATCAGACAGGAAAAGTTGAAAGCAGAAGAAGAGGAAAAGAAAAACATTGCAGAGGTAAAACTCAACCTTTTGGTAAGAAAACTATATGAAAGAACACAAGATATCACTATCAAAGATGATTTTTTTATTCAAAATCACCATGAATAAATAGAAGAGGTTGATAGCCATGAACAAATTCCTCTTAATTCAAATTATCATAGATTAGAAAATGAATTTATAGATCAATATGAGGAAGATGAATCTACTGATCTAATGTGTATGTTTGATGACATTCCTTCTTTCGATAATTTTCCTAAGTATGATCGTTATGATGATAGTTATGTTCTCCAAACTCAAGCTAACTTTACAGAGCAATTAGAAGCTAGTTTGTGGGATGAAGAAACTCAGTTTCAGCAGATTGAAGACAGTGATCAACCAATACAGATAAACCATGAGAGTGAGGAAGAAAAAGCAAAAAATGTGGAAATAAGTAAATATTCTTTACCTCTTTGTTTTGCTTCATTTAAGTTCATTAGAGACAAATTTCATGCCATCAATAATCAACAATATTTAGGAATTGTGATTGACAACAAAGAAGATAATGAAACTATTGATCAAGATTTTTCAGTTTCAAAATTGCAGTTATCAGTTCCCATTGAAATAAATAATCAAATCACACAAGAAAGTTTCATACCACTATTTTTTGAATCATTTTAGTGTTTAAAGGAAATGTGGTATAACATATTTAATGAAAAGGATGAGAAACTTTTTGAAGTTTATGAAGTCTCATGGAAACCTATATGCTATAGGTTGCAGCCATTTTCCCAAGTTTTTCAGGATCCAATAGCAGATATGTTTAATATTGAAAGCATTAAAATCATTCTTCTATTAACTAACTATGATTTTCAGAATAAAGATGATAAAGGATTCAACAGTGAAACATTATAATCAGTAGGAATATCATCACAAATCTTATCTGAAAGTTTGCAAGGAGATAAAGACGAAAATAACATTTCAGATTCATGGCATGAAGGCCATCCAGAACAGATGTACAGTTGTTTAGATCAGTTAAACATCAGTGTATATATTTTGAAAGATCATTTTGTACGGTTTCTAGAGTCAACAAAGGAAATCAAGTGTTTCCTTATCCTATCATTTGTTGACAAGTTTCTAATAGGTTGCAGAAGTACAGTTTTGATAATCAACAAGAAAATGCAACAAAATCTATCAAAGTACATAATTCTTGAATGGTTGCATTGGCTATTTAGTTTTACCTAACCAGTAGTTGAACAGTAAATTGAGTAGGTAGATTTGTGCTAATAAGCTCATAATTTTGAGCATTTTTTTTAGTTTTCAATTTTCAGCTAGTTTTTCATTAAGTTGGTTTGAACTTTTTTTGTGTGTTGTTTTAGTTTCAAATCAGATTTTAGTTTGCAGAAGACAGAAGACACTTACTAAGATCACCAAAAGTCCAATATGAAGGCAACTGACCTGTTGTTCTTGACTTTTCACCAGGAAAAGCCATCCCCGAGTGGAGCCAGTGTTATGCTCCTATACCAATAGGTGTCATATATCATGATTGAATTGATGGGTTATGTAATATGTTCATACCTTTCCTTGTTAAAAAGGTTTTCCATATTATTAAAAAATCAAAAAGATTAAAAAATGTAAAGAGGGTATACCCTAAAATAAAAATCAAAGGGTGAAAAGAATAAAAATGGCCAAAAGAGTAAAAGAAAATGAACCCCACCAAAAGAAAGGCCAATGAAAGTGTGCAAGTCTAAATACCACTACCTTTTTCTCTTATGTAATAAAAAAATTGTGTGCAACTTTTATCTTATGCCACAATTGGTGAACAGTTGAACAGCTTAAGCTTGGCTTGTTCATGTTTGAATTTTATGTTTTAGAGATAGAGAATAAAATCTAACCAAACTGTTTAATCTTGGCAGATAAGTAGATAGGTAGAGTAAATAAAAGGGGCTCAACAGCTTAATCTGAGCCCTTGGATGTAATAAGGTTAGATCTAGATAGATTTCTACATGTAAAAGAAAATAAAGTGTGACAAGGGTTTTCCAGTCTAAGTGAACCCTAATAAAGAAGAAAAAATGCTAGGTTAAAATAGGTAGGGTAGGTAGATGATGCTGCAGAATTACATGTGATGGATAATGAATTTAAATGTGTTAATCTTTACTTTCATCACAAGTGAAAGGCAGATATTACACTGGAGTAATTTCAAGCAAAACAAAGTGAAATGATTAACTTCCCCTCTTATTTTTCCCTAAAAATTTCACTAATTTCCCCTAAGTACTAAGGCATTTGAAAATTAGAGGGGCTCAAGGAATTTCCTTGACTTTTGGAGGGACCGGACCCTCGGCCCAATAATTGGAAAAGCCTAAGTACTTAAAAGCATTCATAAATCATTCATTCACTTCCACAAGACAATATTTTCCTAAGTAAAATCCTATTTTACTTAGGGAAATTTCACAATATTTCATAAAAGACATTTTCATTCAAGCATAAGTTAATTACATGAACTTAATGTTTTTATACTTAGCGCTTTTCATTCATTTTAACATATTAACGTTTAACTTATATTAATAAATTCCCCTATAACATCTACCCATTCCCGTATTATTATAACCATACAAAAAACCCCAAATATTACATATCCCGCCCCTTGGTTAAAATATAACCATAATACTATGTTAATTGGGATTAATTAGTTAAATCTATAACTAATTAAGAGCCCCGACTCCCTGCCACATTGAATAAGGATTAATTAACCCCCACGGTTAATTAATAACTTACTCGACCAATCATGTTTCTCTCGATGTAATTAAAGAATATTTAATTATGCTGGGCCCGCCCTCATTAAACTTCCCTCATCTTGCCTCCTCGATATCCATCCGATTAACCCTTCCAAATCCAACCACTGTCATCCATATTGCATTTCCCTCCACGACCAAACGATAACGTGTGATTGTGGAGTGGTTTTGCGAACAGTGCCTCACCACACGTCACAAGATGTATGGAATCGCTTGCTCCCGGCCGAATATCACCCATGCCCAAAAGCGGTGCGATACATACCGTTTACCGCCCTCCGCATACGAAAAACTGTCCTTTCCCGTGTACGTCATCCATCCGAAATAAAAAAACCCCTGCCAACCTTGACTTTGTGAATAAAACAAAAAATACACGTTATTTTCTTCCTTTTATCCTGCGACCAGTGCTCACATGCAAAAAACGTCAAAGCCAACTGTCAAATATTTCCAACCGCCACTTTGCCAAACAATTCTTAGCTGAACCTATCAGCAGTTGCCTACACCTATTTTCATCACTATTCACTTCCCGAAATAGGTATTTATCCAATTTCCATCGAACCCTGCAAGTCTTGGTTTTTACTTTAATTCCACAGAAAAAGACTAAAAAATAGTACAATTCAGTCTTTTTTTCACCCCATAAGTTCCCAGACTTGTAATTTTTCCCATTTTTCCATTGAAAACCCAAATTCCTTTCTGAATCCACAAGAACCAGAATACCAGAAGCACAATGGTGTGAAGACATGTTGGACCTTTTGTAAAAAATATCCTTGGATGAATTTTGGTTATTTACTATAGTAAGTAATGGTAAAGAGGATAAACAGAAAATAAACAGAGAGCATAACAATTAAAGAGTATCAGTGGTTAAAGTGTATCAGGTAAAAGTCAGAGTGAAAGTTAAAATGAAGTTATAGAATAGTCAAAGGTAAAAAGTAAAAGTAAATACAGAGGCAGTAAAATGGTAAAACAAAATGAAAATCCTTTCACCAACATTGAATTTTATCTAAAGTGAAAGTAAAATAGTTAAAAGAACAAAAAGGTGAAAAGATGAAAAGCACAACAAGAAGGAACATTTTTGCAGAAATTTCATGTTTTAGTCATTGTTTTGCAGAAACTATTGTGATCAATCCAAGATGAATTTTGAAAAACTGAAGGAGGTTTATGTTCTTCGGAGGTCCATCTACAAAAAATTCTCTCACTTTTCTAACAGCTATTATGGTTTGGGAAATATTAAACAATGTTGGAAAGCACTTTTTGCAGAAAATACCAGTTAAGTCATCATTTTTCAGAGAAGATTGTGACAAATCAGAAGTTAATTTTAAAAAAATGAAGGAAGTTTGTGTTCCTAAAGGAACCTTCTACAAAAACCTATCTCACTTTTCTCACAGGTTTTACAGAACAAGAGATACATGCGAATAGTTACAGGATATGTTTCAGACTCTGTAAAACTCTGTTTTACACATCTTTTTTAAGAGCCTATTGTGCACAACTGGAGAGGAATTTTAAGAAAGTGAAAGAGGTTTATCTCACCCAAATATTTATATACAATAAAATCTTTCACTTTTTACATATATATTACGGATTGAGAAATAAAAATATATCATTAGACCCCCAGTTTGCAGAATTGTTGGAGTAGAATGCACAAAGAAAGGAAGCAGTTAGTGACTTGGATGCCTCATCATCAACTAAGAGTTGGATCAAATTTGAATTATCCTCTTTTTCATCACCTATCCATAAAAAATAGTGCCAAATAGATGCATTAGTTTGATTTTCCTTTACTTAAGTTCTATTTATGTAAAACAGTTGGAGAGATTTGTGAACTAATCTTGATATTTTTTCAAGATATTTTAGTTTAGAATTTGTATAAATACTTCACTCTTGGAAGTATTTTTGGAGTGTGGATTCTTAGACTTTGTTTTAATACTGATTATTTTGGAATAAAGTGTTTTTGGACAAATTTCGCATGGCTAGTTGGATAAAGAATTGATGCAAATGACTTTTCACAGGATTCTTGAGTCAGACAAAGGATCAATAAGTCTTCTATCTAATTTGTGATATAGTTTTATACTTGTTTATTTTATCATCTGTGTTTTATATCTGAATGATAAACGAAAAGGAGTAATTCACAAAGTTCTTAAGTGCAATCTGTTTTCAATTGTTGTTATTCTTAATGTTTTCTTCTAAACTAGTATGAACAGTGAATTCTTAATTGCTCTTGTTTTCTAGTTTATTCATTCTGATTATTTGATAAAGAATTATTAATTGATCTTTATTAATAATCATTCAAGTTCCCTCTTTTGAATATGTTGAAGGATTCTTAATTTCCCTTCACCCATTTTGAGTCCATTTCATTCATTTTAGATCTTTAATTGTTCCCTATTTGATTACCTTGCCCTGTGAAACCATCACTTGTTAAGAAACTTAATCCAGTTAAGCCATCTTTCTTTGACTCCATTATCCCAATTGCCTAAACTACTCAGTCCTACCCCTTCTGTTATTAAATTCCATCACCCAAACATAATCAAAATCCATAAACTTTCATAACTAGCCTAATATCTTTCAAAAACAAAGCTAAAACTTAAAGAGAGAGCCCTTTTTGGGTACAGATTGGATAAATTATGTACCTGAAAGTTAGTTTGTGGTTACCTAGGACTATTTCTCTTGAACCTGGAGAAATTACTGAGTGATAACATAGTGGCAGCTCCGCTGGGGAAGACTAATCTTTTTCTTCAGAAATATTTTATAGGTTCAGATCTGATCTATGATGGTGGACAGTGATCAGACACACAAAGGTTAACATCATCCACATGGCGACTCCAAATCAATTTCACAATCAAGACTCCACTGGAGGAATGAACCTCAAATAACAATATGGAAAGATCAGGGTTTCAACTTGGATCTTAATCCAAGACATTATGTTCTTTCTCATTAAGAAAGATTTTCAATGTATATTTATTTTATAGAAGATCTTAGATTAGTTTTTAATTATTTTCCTTTGAATATTTTAAGTAATAAATCTCCTAATCTCTTTGAGCAGCTTTCTTATGAATCTAATGATGATAATTTTCCAATTAAGAAGCCTCAACTAATCAAGACTAATCTTACAATCCCTGTACATATCCCTGTACCATATAAAGTTTCAGATAGATATAAGCCCCTTATTTTACCTTCTATACTCCATGATTTTCCTAAAAAATACTACAAATATCTTCCTAGATTTGATGGAGAGAATGGTATCACTGCCCAAAAACATATTCAAGGTTTTGAGAATTATTTGGATTTATTTGAGATTGATGAAGATGATGTTAAAATCATACTTTTTGCTCTTTCTTTGCAAAATAAAATAAAGAGTTGGTTCAAAAATCTGCCTAATGCTAGCATCTAAAATTTCCAGTGGTTTAT
Source organism: Pinus albicaulis (assembly GCA_034641835.2). NCBI lineage: Eukaryota > Viridiplantae > Streptophyta > Pinopsida > Pinales > Pinaceae > Pinus > Pinus albicaulis. The sequence goes on from CM076572.1 coordinate 103,107,275, forward strand.
CAAAATTTTTCTTGATAGATGGATAATCAAAGTTAATCATTTTGTGATCATGGAAGAATATAATCAATTAAAAGGACATCCAAATGAAACAATACAACAATTTTCTGATAGATTTAATCAATTTTATTATTCAATGTCAGAAAATATTAGACCTCCTCATGATTTAGCTCTCTTACATTATCCAAGTGCCTTTGATCCAGAAATAGAATTTCGGTTAAGAGAAAGAGATCCAAAAACACTTGTACACATGCATAACATTTCATTTGATGTAGAATTTAATCTTCAAATCAGACAGGAAAAGTTGGAAGCATAAGAAGAGGAAAAGAAAAACATTGCAGAGGTAAAACTCAACCTTTTGGTAAGAAAACTAGATGAAATACCACAAAAGATCAATATGAAAGATGATTTTTTTATTCAAAATCACCATGAAGAAATAGAAGAGGTTGATAGCCATGAAAAAATTCCTCTTAATTCAAATTATCATATATCAGAAAATGAATTTACAGATGAATATGAGGAAGAGGAATCTACTGATCTAATGTGTATGTTTGATGACATTCCTTCTTTCGATAATTTTCCTAAGTATGATCGTTATGATGATAGTTATGTTCTCCAAACTCAAGCTAACTTTATAGAGAAATCAGAAGCTAGTTTGTGGGATGAAGAAACTCAGTTTCAGCAGATTGAAGACAGTGATCAACCAATACAGATAAACCATGAGAGTGAGGAAGAAAAATCAGAAAATGTGGAAATAAGTAAAGATTCTTTACCTCTTTTTTTTGCTTCATTTCAGTTCATTAGAGACAAATTTCATGCCATCAATAATCAGTAATGTTTAGGAATTGTGATTGACAACAAAGAAGATAATGAAACTATTGATCAAGATTTTTCAGTTTCACAATTACAGTTATCAGTTCCCATTGAAATAAATAATCAAATGACACAAGAAAGTTTCATACCACTATTTTTTGAATCATTTCAGTGTTTAAAGGAAATGTGGTATAAAATATTTAATGAAAAGGATGAGAAACTTTTTGAAGTTTATGAAGTCTCATGGAAACCTATATGCTATAGGTTGCAGCCATTTGCCCAAGTTTTTCAGGATCCAATAGCAGATATGTTGAATATTGAAGGCATTCAAAGCATTCTTCTATTAACTAACTATGATTTTCAGAATCAAGATGATAAATGATTCAACACTCAAACATTACAATCAGTAGGAATATCATCACAAATCTTATCTGAAAGTTTGCAAGGAGATAAAGACGAAAATAACATTTCAAATTCATGGCATGGAGGCCATCCAGAACAGATGTACAGTTGTTCAGATCAGTTAAACATCATTGTATATATTTTGGAAGATCCTTTTGTACAGTTTCTAGAGTCAACAAAGGAAATCAAGTGTTTCATTATCCTCTCATTTGTTGAAAAGTTTCTAATAGGTTGCAGAAGTACAATTTTGATAATCAACAAGAAAATGCAACAAAATCTATCAAAGTACATAATTCTTGAATGGTTTCATTGGCTATTTCATTTTACCTAACTAGTAGTTGAACAGTAAATTGAGTATGTAGTGTTAGCGCTTGAATCTACCTTAGGCTGAAATAAGGTAAAACTCAAGGCAACATCAAACCAAGCTTAGCCTCCTAGCTAGCCCTACGAGGACAGGAGAGGGCTCTCTCCGGGTCTATCTCGGTGAAAAGTCTTCAAAGGGGCTGAGATGACCTATAATGGATACTGATTTTAGGCTAGTAAATAGATAGGAAGGTTTGATTTTGATTTTTAGGAGGTTTTGTTGAAAAATGGGAAAGACAATTTTTGGGCTAGGGGATGAGACCAATTTCTTGCAGAGTTCAAGCTGGGGCGAGGTAGGCAACGAATTTGATGTCTTGGATCAAATGAATGGATTGAATAGATAGCTGAGGAGTCAAAGAGAGCAAGAGAGAACAAGGATTCTCTTCAAACTGAAGAAAAACATGTAAAACTAAACAAAAGTCTAAGGTAGAGCATCAGCATATCAATGACTTCTACCTCAATTACTCATTTGTTTAATTTAGAAGCAGAGAGAATCGAAATGACATACACATAAAATTAATGAAACTTAAAATAACATGAGAAGAAACACCATCAAAACTCAGAAGCCACAAGAATCCCAACAAGTGCTGCAAAACTCTGGTCTTTCCTTTGCCAAAAACTGAAAGATGGATATACAATGGAGTGCCAAACTTTTCCCAAGAGTCCAACCCTGAAAATGTCTCAGAAAATAAAATAAATATAAAATTCTAACCCCTTCCCATGCCTCTAGGGGTCTAGCTCATTCTTATAGGAGCAATTTGAACCAATTCTAAACAAAGAGCTAAAATCTAGGCGGCCAAACAACTTGCCTCTATAAGCTAGGAAACTGATCCATTCACTTGATTTTCACTTTTTTATGAATGAATAATATAGAACAAGTAAATAAATGCCAAAATTACATCATGGTTACCATATTACATCAAGCTAGATCAAAAATTACATCAAGAGGTGAAACTAGTCAAAACTGGTCAAATTCCTGAGCTGGAAGGTGAAAATAGGCTGAATTCCTCTATGCACCGCGCTACTTTTGACCTGCTTTTGGAGCACTTTCCAAAGTAAAAATCAATCTCATGATAGCTCGTTGGAAATCCATGGATGTCTGCTATCCAACCCAAGTGGAATTTTTCAATTTGGAGCTCATTTTCCCCTCCAAAAATTCAATCTCCCAAAAGTACTTCCTGCTGGTGCAAAAGGTGGCAGAAAGCTGATTTTCATGATGTTTTTGGCCCTTTTGATCATCCAGAACTTGATGAAATGCTTCAAAAATTTATGAGAATGCATAAATTACCATGAAAAATCCAAAAATATCAAGTTTTCCTCCAGAAGGTGTCCCAATCATAAGCGCGCGTCGGGTGGCGCGACGCGTCAGGCGAAAAAACCTGTTTTGAGACCAAAATTTTCAAAAATGACAAAAAATTCTCCAAATTTGCTGAAATTTGGAGTGAATATCCCCCATCATGTCTCATTCTCAGCTAATTAAGCCTCGGCCAAGATTAGGAGCGGATCAGGCCTCTTTTTCCGTTTCAGTGCTTTGCTCAACCTTGCCTTCAGGATCTTCATTTTAGCTTTGCAAACGTGAGTACGGGCCCAATAGTGATTTTTCATATGAAGGAGCATGTCTTTTTCTCTATTGGCCTTTTCCAACAACTTCTCTAGATGAATGTTAACATGCGTGAGGCAGGTCTCTAGTTCAACCGGTGTCATGTCACCCAGTCTCTTCCGGGCCAATGCACGGTCCTCCCGGATTTGCCGCAACTCTACAAGTGTATTCTGATCCTCTAGTTGTTTGTTCCGCTGCTCCAGGTAGTTTATCACCCACTTTGATCTTTGTAATTTCTTTGTCAAAGTACCAATCTCAGCTTTTTGCTCCTGGATGACCTCCCTCAGCTTCGAGCTGGGAGAGCTCAAATCAACATCAATCAATGTAAACTCAGTATCTTGGCCTCCTGAAGGGCCCTCATCCTGCATAGGCCTCTTGCCTCTATCCTGAACCTACACCTGTACTGATGTCGAAGGTGAGACCCCTTCCACACCATGTGGAGATAGTACTCGCGCTGCTGGTGAAGTCAATGAGACCCCTTCCACCCTGGGTGGAGATAGTACTCGTCGTGATGCTGCAAATAAGGCTCGATGGCCTCTCTAATATGTAACTGCCACTGGCACACTAATAGGCTCCATCTCAGGAATATAAAACTGGTGTGAAGGCTCTCCCTCATCATGAACTACCTCGGGAGGCGGTTGTGGCGCTGCAAAGAAGTCACGGGAGATGAACTCCTCCCAAGCAATGCCCTGCTGTGTAAGCTGATGTACCACCATGATTTTGATCAGCGCGTAATGATATATGCTGTTATGTTGCTGTGTTGGGGTCTTATTCTGTACAAGAAACGTCATCCGCTCTATGTTATGGTACATGAAGTATGGAATGCTCATCAACCGCACTCTCGTGAAGTGCATCAACAGCCGGATGTGATATGCATACAAGCGTGAAAAGCACCCTTCACAACTGAAATAGAGAATGATGAGTTTCATCAATGGTGCATACTCATCCTTCAGAAATCGGAATGGAAATACCCTGCTCAGCTGCCTCATATATCCAGGTCTGATATATGGCTCATAATAAGCTCTATCCAACTGTTGCCGCTTATTCCACTCTTCCCCGATGTTTGGTATCCCAGTTGCCTCTGAAATGGTCTCTGGTGACAAAGTAAAATCCACCCCAGCAAGGTTTACATGACCGTTATGCAAATGTAAGACAAATAGGCGAGCTAACTCATGATGATGCTGAGTTTGGGAAATCATCTCACAATAATGGAAACATAACTGACACTGAAAACAATCCATTGCAAGCGGGCAAGCCTGCAATTGGGTCAAAGAAGTGGGCTCCTCCCTGACATGCCTGCCACTTTTGTGAGGCCTCCTTGGCACATTAAGTTCTACTGTATAATCACTGTCCTGATCATATCCCTGCTCATATGCTGAATCTATCTCTGACATGGTGCTGAAATGTATGACAAATATATGCTGATATGGTTATGATGAAAACAAGAGTTTGGTGTATGTTTCAATGTCACATGTGCCACATATATGATAAGGGGCTGTAGGAAATGTCACAGTGGGAAGAGGGTTGACAAGTGAGTTTTAAGTGATAGAATAGTCACACCTCACTCTTTGGGGAATTATGGGATTTGGGGATTTTACAAGTGAATAGGAATGAGTGTAGTGATGGGGGGGTAGTTATTAGGAACAAGAGTGAAAATGAAATGGCAACATATATATGAGTCAAATGAAATCAAGGACAAAGAAATAGTCCTTGCAGTGTCTGACAATTAGGCTTTGTCAATGGAGAGATGTGGGAATAAGTAATAGGGTTTGGGAACTCAAAACATGGGAACAACATGGTATTAGGGATATGGGATAGTGAATATAGGAGAGGGACTGTGGTGTAATATTGTGACAAGTATGATATTCAATAGCAAGAGCATGTATGTCAATGAAATAAGTTTTGAAACACCAAATTCCAAGTTTTGAAGGACCTCCCTTTAAACCCTTGGAGAAATTTTGGATGTAAACATGGGGTTTAAACTTTTCACCATTCAAACACTAAACCCTTGCTTCCAAACCACAACAACATAATTTAAAACCATTGAACGAGCTTGGATAACTTACTTGAAGGATATAGCAATGAATCCAAATCGATTTCACACCAAGCAGATTTGATTTTTTGTCCTTAAGGCTCTAAGCATCGCGCGCAAACCCAATGCGCCGCGGCCTTTGGGTGCACCGCGCCAGTTAAATTTCACACTATAAAAATTTGGCCAGTGCACCGCGCGCATTCTATGCGCCGCACCTGCTCCATGTGCGTTGTGCTGAAACTTCCAACACAGTCACGGGCCTTGCAAACTGCAATTTGTTCTTCCACTTCCAAATTCGACTTTGCAATGAGAATTTATGAATGTAATTTGACACAAATGATTTATATAGCCTTGGAAAATATCTTGCAAGAGTTGGTTTTGATTTTTACTTCCTCCAAGAACCCAATTTGTAATGTTTTTCTATTTTGGCACTTTGTCATTTAATGAAACCTCTGTCTTCTGCTTTTTCACTGAATTTCTGAGTTTGGACTGATGAAATGATTTGATTTTTTGCAGGGATATTGGTGTTGATGTTTGGCAAAGGAAAACCAGAGCCTGCTTTGAAGACTCCATGGAAAAAAAAAAAAACATGATTATTACAAAAATGAATTCAACAATTTCTTATTCAAAACAGAGTTTTGAACAAGAAATGTCCTCAAATGTGTTTGATGATGAAAATTTGAACTAAGAACCTCTTCAAAAACCATCCTCATGGCTTGCGAGCATTTATTAAACATATCAAAAGACTGAACCCTAGACTCTAAAACTAAAAGACTCTTGTTGACCAAAATAATCATTTATGAATGTGAATGAAATGAACTGAACTTCGATGAATTTTGAGGAGTTTTAATTAGCCCAGCAGGTACAGGCATGAGGGAATACAAGAAAACCAAGCCCTTTCGTCAGGCAATGGAATGCCCCTAGCGAAATGCAACGGAGTGAAGTGAGCGAGACACCTAAAAATGATATGCAAAAAGCGAAATGATCTCTGACGGAGGGCTGTAAGGACCGACTCTAACAGGTAGATGAGTGCTAATAAGCTCAGAATTTTGAGCATTTTTTTTAGTTTTCAATTTTCAGCTAGTTTTTCATTAAGTTGGTTTGAAATTTTTTTGTGTGTCGTTTTAGTTTCAGATCAGATTTTAGTTTGCAGAAGATAGAAGACACTTACTAAGATCATCAAAGGTCAAAGATGAAGGAAACTAACCTGTTGTTCTTGACTTTTCACCAGGAAAAGCCATCCCCAAGTGGAGCCAGTGTTATGCTCCTATACCAATAGGTGTCATATATCATGATTGACTTGATGGGTTATGTAATATGTTCATACCTTTCCTTGTTACAAAGGTTTTCCATATTATCAAAAAATCAAAAAAATTAAAAAATGTAAATATGGTATACCCTAAAAGAAAAATCAAAGGGTGAAAAGAATAAAAATGGCCAAAAATGTAAAAGAAAATGAACCCCACCAAAAGAAAGGCCAAAGAATGTGTGCAAGTCTAAATACCACTACTTTTTGCTCTTATGTAATAAAAAAATTGTGTGCAACTTGTATCTTATGCCACAATTGATGAACAGTCAAAAAACTTAGGTTTGGCTTGTTCATGTTTGAATATTATGTTTTAGAGATAGAGAATAAAATCTAACCAAACTGTTTAATCTTGGCAGATAAGTAGATAGGTAGAGTAAATAAAAGGAGCTCAACAGCTTAATCTGAGCCCTTGGATGTAATAAGGTTAGATTTAGATAGATTTCTACATGTAAAAGAAAAGAAAGTGTGACAAGGGTTTGCCATTCTAAGTGCACCCTAATAAAGAAGAAAAAATGCTAGGTTAAAGTAGGTAGGGTAGGTAGATGATGCTGCAGAATTACATGTGATGGATAATGACTCTAAATGTGTTAATCTTTACTTTCATCACAAGTGCAAGGCAGATATTACACTGGAGTAATTTCAAGCAAAACAAAGTGAAATGATTAACTTCTCCTCTTATTTTTCCCTAAAAATTTCACTAATTTCCCCTAAGTACCAAGGCATTTGAAAATTAGAGGGGCTCAAGGCATTTCCTTGACTTTTGAAGGGACCGGACCCTCGGCCCCATAATTGGAAAAGCCTAAGTACTTAAAAGCATTCATAAATCATTCATTCACTTCCACAAGAGAATCCTTTTCTAAGTAAAATCTTATTTTACTTAGGGAAATTTCACAATATTTCATAAAAAGCCTTTTCGTTCAAGCATAAGTTAATTACATGAACCTAATGTTTTTATACTTAGTGCTTTTCATTCATTTTAACATATTAAGTTTTAACTTATATTAATTAATTCCCCTATAACATCTACCCATTCCCGTATTATTATAACCATACAAAAAACCCCAAATATTACATATCCCGCCCCTTGTTTAAAATATAACCATAATACTATGTTAATTGGGATTAATTAGTTAAATCTGTAACTAATTAAGAGCCCCAACTCCCCGCCACATTGAATAAGGATTAATTAACCCCCACAGTTAATTAATAACTTACCTGACCAATCATGTTGCTCTTGATCTAATTAAAACATATTTAATTATGTTGGGTCCGCCCTCATTAAACTTCCCTCATCTTGCCTCCCCGATAGCTGTCCGATTAACCCTTCCAAATCCAACCGCTGTCATCCATATCACATTGCCCTCCACGACCAAACGATAACGTGCGATCGCAGAGTGGTTTTGTGAACAGTGCCTCGCCACGTGTCACAAGATGTATGGAATCGCTTGCTCCCGACTGAATACCACCCATCCCCAAAAGCGGTGCGATACATACCATTTACCGCCCTCTATATATGACAAACTATCATTTCCCGCGTACGTCACCCATTGGAAATAAAAAAATGCCTACCAACCTTGAATTTGTGAATAAAAAAAAAATGCACATCATTTTCATCATTTTATCCTGCGACCAATGCTCCCATGCAAAAAAATTCAAAGCCAACTGTCAAAGATTTTCAACTGCCACTTTGCCAAACGATTTTCAGCTAAACCTGACAGCAGTTGCCTACACCTGTTTTCATCACCATTCACTTCCCGAAATAGGTATTTATCCAATTTCCATTGAACCCTACAAGTCTTGGTTTTTACTTTAATTCCACAGAAAAGACTAAAAAATAGTACAATTTGGTCTTTTTTTCACCCCATAAGTTCCCAGACTTGTAATTTTGCCCATTTTTCCACTGAAAACCCAAATTCCCTTCTGAATCCACAAGAACCAGAATACCAGAAGCACAATGGTGTGAAGATATGTTGGACCTTTTGTAAAAAATATCCTTGGATGAATTTTGGTTATTTACTATAGTAAGTAATGTTAAAGAGGATAAACATAAAATAAACAGAGAGTGTAACAGTTAAAGAGTATCAGTGGTTAAAGTGTACCAGGTAAAAGTCAGAGTGAAAGTTAAAGTGAAGTTACAGAGCAGTCAAAGGTAAATAGTAAAAGTAAATACAGAGGCAGTAGAATGGTAAAAAGAAATGAAAATCGTTTCACCAACATTGAAGTTTATCTAAAGTGAAATTAAAACAGTTAAAAGAACAAAAAGGTGAAAAGATGAAAAACACAACAAGAAGGAACATTTTTGCAGAAATTTCATGTTTTAGTCATTGTTTTACAAAAACTATTGTGATCAATCCAAGATGAATTTTGAAAAACTGAGGGAGGCTCATGTTCTTAAGAGGTCCATCTACAAAAACCTCTCTCACTTTTCTAACATCTATTATGGTTTTGGAAATATTAAACAATGTTGGAAAGCACTTTTTGCAGAAAATACCAATTAAGTCATCATTTTGCAGAGAAGATTGTGACAAATAAGAAGTGAATTTTACAAAACGGAAGGAGGTTTTTGTTCCTAAGGGACCCATATCCAAACACCTATCTCAATTTTCTCACAGGTTTTACAGAACAAGAGATACATGCGAATATTTACAGGCTATTTTTCAGACTCTGTAAAACTCTGTTTTACACATATTTTTACAGAGCCTATTGTGCACAGCTGGAGAGGAATTGTAGGAAAATGAAAGAGTTTTATCTCACCCACATATCTATATACAATAAAGTCTTTCACTTTTTACATATCCACTACAGATTGAGAAAATAAAATATATCATTAGACCCCAAGTTTGTAGAATTGTTGGAGCAGAATGCACAAAGAAAGGAAGCAGTTAGTGACTTGGATGCCTCATCATCAACTAAGAGTTGGATCAAATTCGAATTATCCTATTTTTCATCACCTATCCATAAAAAATAGTGCCAAATAGATGCATTAGTTTGAGTGTCTTTTACTTAAGTTCTATTTATGTAAAATAGTTGGAGAGATTTGTGAACTAATCTTGATATTTTTTCAAGATATTTTAGTTTAGAATTTGTATAAATACTTCACTCTTGGAAGTATTTGGGGGGTGGATTCTTAGAATTTGCTGTAATACTGATTATTTTGGAATAAAGTGTTGTTGGACAAATTTTTCATGGCTAGCGAGATAAAGAATTGATGCAAAGGACTTTTCACAGGATTCTTGAGTCAAATAACGGATCAATAAGTCTTCTATCTCTTTTGTTTTAAAGTTTTATACTTGTTTATTATACCATCTATGTTTCATATCTCAATGATAAACGAAAAAGAATAATTCAGAAAGTGCTTGAGTGCAATCTATTTTCAATCGTTGTTATTCTTAATGTTTTCTTCTGAACTAGTATGAACAATGAATTCTTAATTGCTCATGTTTCCTAGTTTATTCATTCTGATTATTTGATAAAGAGTTCTTAATTGCTCTTTATTAATAATCATTCAATTTCCCTCTTTCGAATATGTTGAATGATTCTTAATTTCCCTTCACCCATTTTGAGTCCATTTCATTCATTTTAGATCTTTAATTGTTCCCTATTTGATTACCTTGCCCTGTGAAACCATCCCTTGTTAAGAAACCAAATCTAGTTAAGCCATCTCCTTTGACTCCATTAGCCCAGTGGCCTAAAATATTCAGTCCTACCCCTCTGTTATTAAATTCCATCACCCAAACATAATCAAAATCCCTAAACTTTCATAACTAGCCTAATATCTTTCAAAAACAAAGCTAAACTTAAAGAGAGAGCCCTATCTGGGTACAGATTGGCTATATTCTGTACCTAAAATTTTGTTTGTGGTTACCTCGGATTATTTATCTTGAACTTGGAGAAATTACTAAGTGATAACAGGAGGGATTAAAAACCTAGTTTTATGATCTAGTTTCCCAGGAGGAGGATTAGCCTTTCCCCCGAAAAACTAGTAGGAGAGTCTACAACCATTTCTTTGCATTTTCAGCCATTTTTATGTAGAGCTTCATCTATACAGTGTGATTCAGCGATAGATCTACAACAATTATTTCATTTATATCATTTCTGCCAAGAAACCCTTGCCGAGTCATCTTGAATCTATCTAAAAGAAACTAGATCTCTATTTTAATGAATCATTTATTAATATAATAGAAGATATGATTTGTCTCTCCATTTTCTAATTATAACCCTCAAATAACTGTGCTACCTCTTTATGCAGTAATTTTTGTGTGTTGCAATCTTGGGGTTTCAATGTTTTTGGGCTATTTTGAGTATGGGAGGCCTGTTTAACTAGGAAAAAGTCATTTGTTTCTGATCTCCTCTTAGATATAAGTTCAATAATGTCAGATCTAATGGATTCATGGGTTGCATTTTTCTGTTTAAACTCATATTTATGAAAAATGTATTTACTGTGCAAGTATTGTTGATTTTCCCATTTTGGGATATTACAAATTTTTATAAGCTTGTGTACACATTTTCCTATATTTGTTGGAATAATTGTCTCCAAACCATTCATAGTCTAGAAATTTGTGTGGCCAACTAACACCATGCAAACTAACACCATTCAAGATGGAGTTCCTATAGTGCAATCTCAACTTATAAATGTGTATCCTCTTACAATGGGAGTTTATCAACAAGACCCTACTATATATGTCTTGATGAAGTATTTGAACCAAAATATGGTGCCTAAAATAGTGACTATGACCCTACCAAACATTCAAATCAATCTGCTCTCTAGCCTCCCAACCTCAACCAACTTATCGAATGCCTTATTCACTTTCTCCTTCCACTAGATCTCACCCTCAAACCACTCCATATCCTTTGGGAGCTACCCTTAATTAGTAAAAACCTAATACAAGAATTACTCCTTTTCAATAACCTAATAAACCTATACTATTATTAAATCCTAATTTCAATATCCCAACTCTAGTTGGAAGGAAAAAACTCCCCAAAAAACCAACTCTTCACTACCAACAAAGTTAACTATCCAAAATTTAATGAATATAATAATAATGTACCACTTAATAAACACAAACACTTGAAAACAATACATAAGTTATCCATAACTTTAATGTTACTCAAGGTGACTCTTTTGATATACCACTCCATAATGAAATTTTTTGTCACATTGAATGTTGATGAAATTAGTTAGGGAAAGTACTTAGACACAAGCTTAAGTGTATAGGCATGTGTGTAATATTACGAATTTTCCATAAGTTAATTGGAATATTAGAGTTCTTTATTTTCTTAATTAATTAAGTAAATAAGAGGGTGGAGGGACCCATAAACCCCATAGATTAATAAAATCCACTTTTTATGTGTGAATGTGGATAATTTAGATCAAGATCTACATTCTGGAGTATTCGACCAACTTCTTAAATGAAGGAAGAGTGGTGATCATGACTCATTAATGTAAAATCATGAGGATCTTGGAGGAGGTCAACTGAGATCATGGTGCATTAAAAGTAAGATCATGAAGCACTTATGATGAGATAGTGGAGGAATTGGTGCCTCTAATGCATGCATGATGGAGAGAGTGGGAATTAAATTCAGAGATGATGGAGATGATGGAGAGACAACACACTATTCATGGAGGCTAGTGGCCACATGTACAACGCAGTTATGAGGTGGGCCAGGGCTATGGAAGGCTCACAATCTATATAATGAAGATGAAGGCACAATAGAAGGAAGGTTTTGCTATTATTTTTTTGTATCTGTTTAGATCTATATTTTTCATGTGACATTTCTATGCACACTTATGCTGTTTAGCTAAGTCTGCAGTGTTGTTTAGCACATGTGTGTTTCCGAGCATAAATCCCACTGTTACCCATGGGGGAATTTGAGTGCCTACTCTGGGAAGGTTATTTTGAGCTACCATTCATCATCATACATTTGTGCCACATCCAACCACACTCATATGCACTTCCAGGTATAGGAATAACACAATTCTTGCTCAAGGGTTTGAAAGGTGGTGATTGTTTCTAGCATTTTAGCTAGGAAACTGGTGGGTGATTCATCCTTTCACCTTGTGCTTCATGTTCAGCCTTCCAGGAGCATCATATTCATATTCAACATTCAAGCCATCAGATTTTACCTCCATGCAGTAGCAGTCCCCTCAAGGATTGCGCAGTCCAACCCTGTACATCTATTGGAGGAAGGAAGTTTACAGTATTTCAACTGGAAATCCTATGAGGGACCATCTCCTCAATTTATATTTATTGTTTCCATCATTCAAAAGATTCATTTCATATTCTAGTAGCAGGATATAGATCCTCCCTCCTTGAAAACGTAATTTTTTTCAAGCAGTTGTGTAGCAACAACTTCATTCAGTGGAGAAGGTTGGAGGAGCTAGATCTTGAGCTTCTAGCTTGAGGATTTAGTGAAGGGATCAACCCTTCTAGCATATATCTAATTGTATGTCATATTGCAGTCATATATTCTTCAGATATTGCTTTAGATCTGCATACCCTATATCTGTATAGTGTGATCCCTAAGAGGGTGATTTTCTTAGATTGATAGATATGAAAAATCCTTTCTGGGTTATCTTTGGTATCCATCATAGAGTAGGGATCTCAATTTTCAGCATCATTAGAGCTCTAGAACTACCAGATCTACATTTCCATATTTTCCAACAGTTGCTTCCCTAACATTTACAGTAGGTACAGTGCAGTATTTTCCTCTAGTAGTCAGTATTTAGATAGTCCTTCTTGTGGGATTACCTTAGGGTAATTCTAGCCTTGTTTTTTTGCTTGAGTGTCTCATATTTTGAGCACCGTTGTATTGGGAGGAGCACAGCCAAACCATGAGTTTAGTATTGTATATGGCCACGAGACAACACATGTATCACCCTGCAAATCTACAATGTTGTCACTTAGCAGCAGTGATGAGAAGAGGGCCCCATTATTCACAAGGCATTCCAAAGGTAGCTTCACTCATGAAGCACTGGAGGGAAAAATGATAGAGGGTAGACATCTTATGATAGAAAACATTACCCATTATCAAGATGGAGTTTCCTTGATGAGCACCTCACAGATCAAAGAGGAATTTCTACCTATAGCATGTATGGATCCCTATGGGTTCTATTGGGCCATTAATGAGAGGATATCATGGAGAGACCTCAAAGGAGGTGCACTTCAACATTTGATGGAGTGAAACACTACATATATGGAGGATATTGGTATTCTAACTTGGGAGGATACCAAGATTGAGCTTGGCATGATTCATCATCCACTTTGGGATGAATGGATCTAGATGAGGAGAAATAGGTTTCCAACCTTCTTGCATATCTATGATATCGGGCAATAAGAAGCATGGTTTTTTTGGTTATTGTTGGGTGAGTATGGTTACTACCCAACATCTCACATTTGTGTGGCCCATGCCATGTATATCGCTGATGACATGCAACAATAGTTTGCATGGTTGCATTGGTTATTGATGAGAGAGTTTGGGCATCTCATGATATATCTTATGTCCATATATTTTCTTTTGTTTGGGATATGTCTCATGTATTTCAATGTAATTTTTTTTGGGATCTATCTCATGTTAATGTATGTACTTGGGACTGGGACAAGACATAACTCTCAGATGATGTGGCAGTAGGGAGCTTGTTTTTGTTATTCTGATTTGACATCCCACATGTCAATCAGTATGTTTTTGCTCCACGACTTGCATCATGATGATGTAAGGTGGTAGCAAGAATAATTTTTTCTTTGGCTACTCTTGGGAGAGTATGGATTCTTTTACTCCCACACTTTGTATGATATTGATGGAGGATGGCAATAGGAGGCCCGATCCAGGTGGATATTGGTGGCCACCCGCCTATTCCACTTGGGCCCCCACCATTGTCTCTTTCAGTTTTTCAGTTTCGGCATAACTTACTATTTTTAGCATTTTTTCGGGTCTTGAACTTTCGGAGCCGTTTTGAGGCCCTAAATGACGTTTTTTGGGCATCACGCCTCCAGCGAATATCATTCCGTTTTGGAATAATATTCGTGGTGAAATTTGTAGTCCTTGGATAGAGATTTATAATGATGTATCATGTGCGTCAAACGGAGATAGTATGCCAAAGTTACGTCCCTAGGAAGTTGAAACACCAATTTACCCAAACGGGGCCCATAGTTTTGGCGCTTCATCTCCTAGGGTTAGGTTTTTGGATGTTTAGGATTCTCCATTGTTTCTAAATAATAAATAGGCCCTAGAGCCTCTTTGTAACTCAATTTAGAGGCCTGTAGCCGCCACATCTCTTCTCAGAGATAGCTACCAGTGCCCTAGCTAGTTTTATTTCCATTATGTTTGTAAGCAAATTTCAGTTCTTTGATATTAATGAAATGAAGTGTTATTTCCGCTGCATCTCTATATTTATGGTTATATTTTTATTCTGTTGTGTTCCTGCATAAATCCAGATCAGTGGTATCAGAGGGGTCTACTTTTTCTCAATCCTTCTTTGCATGTCCCCAACGAGGTCGGGGTATAAGGAGCTAGGGCTTGATCTGGTGGAACCTTTACAAGATCAGCCTCGCAAACCTTGACAGATGCCCATGGGGGACGAAAAGAAAGATGAGGGAGCAGGAGATCCTATCAAAATATTGCTTGAGGAGGCCCTCGAAAAACAAAGGAACGCAATTTTGGATAACTTTGTTCAGATCCTTCAATGGCTACCCACCAGCAGCGCATCTGCATCCAGCAGCCACTCTGGCGGTGCAACTCCTTTTAAGGTACAAGTAAATTTTGACATTCCCATATTTGAGGGTCAAATAGACGCAGATGCCATAGATAGATGGTTGAATCTATTATAAGGATATTTCTATGTTCATGACTTTTCAGACCCGGAGAAGATTATTTTTGCATTGCTCAAAGCTACCCCCCATGTTAAGGACTGGTGGGAAACCTACTGTGAGAACAAGGACTAGACAAAACCCTCTCTGTTCTTGGCTGTACCAACTTGGAATTCTTTCTGAGATGCCATCAAGGAACAATACTATCCCGTGGGGAGCTATGAGGACAAGTACATACAATGGACCAAGCTGCGACAACAAAGGGTTCAAGATGTGCATGAGCTGACGAATCTGTTCCATACCCTGCGCAAAAAGTTGGGTATCAAAGATTCGGAGAAACATTTGGTGCTAAAGTATCGCAACTATCTGCACAGATACATTTAGGAGGAAATGGAGTTCCTCGACATCTCCTCGCTTGGTATGGCATACCGGTATGTTTCCAAGATTGAGCAGAAATTCAAACAGAAGAAGCGAGACTTTGGATATACGAATCAAAAGCAAGGGAAAGGTGCTTCCAAACCGCAGAACAAAGGACAGAGCCAAGGCATGGCGGCTAAAGACAACCCATCAAAGCCACAAGAAAAGAATAGCACCGCAAAGCCAAAGAAGGACACGGGAAAGTGGTGTGAGTTCCATAAGAGCTCCACTCACAACACAAGTGAGTGTCGGGCCAAGTAGTCGCTAGTGGCTGAGATGAGGGCTTCTGAGTCAGATGCATGCTCTGACTCCGAATCAGAACCTGAAAAGGCAAATGAAAAAGGGAAACAGATTATTGATGCGGAGCCCAATGCCACTGTTGCCACTGCAAAGATCCAAAAGGAGGAACCGGAAGATCCAGAGGAGGAGGAACGTCTCTTCCACTCCGAGATGTGGGTAAAGGGCTCCCCGGTACAGTTCATTGTCGACAATGGGAGCCAAAAGAACCTCATTTCAGCAGACGCCGTGAAGCGGTTGGGCTTGCCGACCATAGCTCACCCACATCCATACACCATCGGGTGGCTTCACCAAGGACGAGATCTTCGTGTCAGCCGGCAGTGTCGCCTTCCCTATAGCATCAAGCCCTTCACGGATGAGGTATTATGTGACGTTGCTCCTATTGATGTTTCTGATGTATTATTAGGACAACCATACTTGTGGAAGCATCATGCTATGTATGAGTCTCGGCCTCGTGCTGTTATTGTTACTTTGGGAAATAAGTTGTACAGGATACCAGAGGTACCACCTCCTGCCGCTATCTCTTTGGTTACTGCAAAACAATGTAGTAAGCTCATTTCCCAAACCAGGAAATTCGTTTTCCCGATGATCCGCCCCCAGGGCAAGAAGAAGACTGTGGCCACGACCTCCAGACAGGGCTCCTCTGCACGACAACAACAAATGGATAAGGTTGTGGAGGAGTACGGGGACATATTCACCTCACCCACAGGGGTTCCTCTGCACTGTCAGGTCAAGCACCCGATTGATATGACCCCAGGTGCGCCGCTACCTAATGGACCGATCTATCGGCGCTCTGTTCTGGAGAATGATGAAATCAAGAGACAGATTCAGGAGCTGTTGCAGAAAGGTCACATCAGACCAAGTTCATCGCCCTGTGGGAGCCCGATCGTGTTGGTACATAAGAAGGATGGGACGTGGAGACTCTGTATTGACTATCGGGCGCTGAACAAGATCACTGTCCGGAATAGGTACCCAATCCCACGGATTGATGACCTTCTGGACCAACTCCAAGGTGCAAAATATTTCAGTAAGATCGACCTGAAGTCTGGGTATCACCAAGTACCAATTGAACCCTCTGATGTGTGGAAGATTGCCTTCAAAGCTAAGGAAGGCCTTTTTGAATGGCTGGTCATGCCTTTCGGGTTGACGAATGCTCCCGCAACCTTCATGAGGATGATGGACGACATCTTGGGGCCATTCACCAACTCATTCGTAGTGGTGTACTTGGATGACATTCTGATCTTCAACAAGACTTGGGAAGAGCACCTTCATCACATCCGACAAGTCCTCCAAACACTGCGGCAACACAAGTTGTGTGCCAATTTGGAGAAGTGCACGTTTGGCATGACCCGGGTTCAATATCTGGGATACATTATTGATGAAAGGGGGGTGCATGTGGATCCAGCCAAGATCCAAGTCATTCGGGATTGGCCAGCCCCAACCACTATAACAGAGCTTCGCAGCTTTCTAGGTCTTGCTAATTTCTACCATAGATTCGTGTTGGGATTCTCTCATATCACTTGGCCCTTGAGTCAAGTCACCAAGGGAGGAGCGAAAGCAAAATTCTTTTGGTCGGAACCTCAACAGAAGGCGTTCACAGAATTGAAAAAGCGCCTCTGTTCTACCCCATTGCTCACATTACCAGACTTGCAACAACCATTTGAGATCGAGACATATGCCTCTGACTATGCTATTGGGGCAGTTCTTACTCAACAGGGACATCCAGTGGCATATCATAGTGAGACATTGTCTGAGACAGTTCACAAGTATCCAACCTATTCGCAAGTATCCCACCTGTCGATAATGGAAGCATTACATTTTGGGGAAGGAAACAATCATCCACACAGACCACCAACCCCTGCAATTCATACAGACACAAGGGAAGTTGCAGAATGATCTCCATCAGAAGTGGTCCACATATCTTCAACAGTTTCATTTGAACATCAAGTACAAGAAGGGTATCACCAACAATGTTGCAGACTGCCTCAGCTGACCACCGATCGTGGCGCTCACCACCGTGCTCAACTCTTGTGGGCATGAGACTTCTGATTGGCCGCTTCTCTATGAGAGTGACCCAGAATTCAGCCACACTTACAAGGCACTCTTAGGGGGTACGCAAGTTCCAAATTTTCACCTCCAAGATGCACTTTTATGTCACCTGGGACACCTTTGTGTTCCTTCAAGCGAGCGTGCCAAGATGATATGGGAAGCACACTACAGTCGAGTTGCTGGGCATTTCGGGGTTGAGAAAATAGTAGCAATACTACAGAAGTATTTCTATTGGCCGAACCTTCGAAAGGATGTCGAGAAGCACATCAGATCCTGCACTGCTTGTGCCATTGCCAAACCGACCATCAAGAAGCAAGGACTATATACTCCACTACCTACCCCTAGTCGACCTTGGGAATCCATCTCCATGGATTACATGTCGGGCCTGCCTTCTACTAAGAATGGGAATGACTGTGTTTTCGTGGTCGTTGACAGATTCTCGAAGATGGCCATTATGGCGGCCTGTAAGAAGAATATCACAGCAGAAGCCACTGCTAAACTCTTCTTTGAACGAGTGTGGGTGCAATTTGGGATCCCACAGTCTATCATATCAGATCGAGATAGCAGGTTCCTCAGCACATTTTGGTCCAGCCTCTGGTCAATGTTGGACACAAAGCTCACCAAGTCCACAGCTTTCCATCCCCAAACAGATGGCCAGACAGAGGTCGTCAACAGAATGATTGTACACATTCTGCGCATGTACAATTCAAATCATCCACGCACATGGGACGAGAGCCTCCCCTATGTACAACATAGTTATAACAGGGCTCTCCACAGTTCAATTGGCCATAGCCCCTTTCAGGTGGGCTTGGGATTCCAGCCACTATGTCCCATTAACGTAGCCATGCCATTTGCAGTTGCTCAGGCCGATTAAGCTCATGTCCAGTCTGAAATTGACAAAGCCAATAGCTTCATCGAGCGCATTCAACACATCCGCCAACAGGTTCATGATATATTGGACAGAGCCAATGTGAAGTACAAGCAGCGCCATGGTCAACACCGGGTGCCACACAACTTCCAGGTGGGTGACAAAGTATGGCTACATTTGCAGAAGGAGCGCCTCACTGGACCCCACTGCAAGCTTCACCCGCTCCGATACAGGCTGTACACCATCACCAAGGCTGTAGGGAACAATGCCTTCGAGCTTAGTATTCCTCCATTCCTTGGTCTCTGCACTCCGTATTCAATGTGGACTGGCCTTCTGCCCTACTTCCCACCTCTCACACCACCTCGTACATTGCTAACAACCCACCAACAGTTAAACCTGAGCTACATGGAACAGTCACCAATGATTGTATCATGGACATGAAAATCAAGAACAATCACCAAATGTAAGGATCCAACCGTATCGGGTTGTCAGCCGCCAACTTCTCGCACCAAGGAAAGTGGTTCACCAGGGACCAAGTCGCCAGAATTTCCTCATCTCATGGAGGAACTTAACACCCATCAAGATTAGCTTCTCACTTTCCTAAGGGGGTGAATGATCTAGGTGGATATTGGTGGCTACCCGCTTATTCCACTTGGGCCCCCACCATTATCTCTTTAAGTTTTTCAGTTTCGGCATAACTTACTATTTTTAGCATGTTTTCGGGTCCTGAACTTCCAAAGCCCTTTTGAGGCCCTAAACGACGTTTTTTGGGCATCGTGCCTCCAGCGAATATCATTATTTTCCAGCAAATATCATTCCGTTCCGGAATGATATTCATGGCAAAAGTTGTAGTCCTTGGATAGAGATTTCTAATGATGTATCATGTGCGTCAAACAGAGATAGTATGCCAAAGTTACGTCCCTAGGAAGTTGAAACACCAATTTACCCAAACGGGGCCCATATTTTTGGCGCTTCATCTCCTAGGGTTAGGTTTTTGGATGTTTAGGATTCTCGATTGTTTCTCAATAATAAATAGGCCCTCGAGCCTCATTGTAACTCAGTTTAGAGGCCTATAGCCGCCACCTCTCTTCTCAGAGATAGCTACCAACGCCCTAGCTAGTTTTATTTCCATTCTGTCTGTAAGCAAATTTCAGTTCTTTGATATTAATGAAATGAAGTGTTATTTCCATTGCATCTATATTTATGGTTATATTTTTATTCTGTTACGTTCCTGCATAAATCCAGATCAAGGCCATACTGCGTTGGCCTCCGTTGGGGGATTATGGTCATTGTACATGGTATAATGATGATGTGGTGTGGAAATAAGAGGAATTTATGTGGTGGCTTCTTTTGAGAGAGTATGGCTCTCATATTTATATTGATGTTGATTTGGCATGAAAGCAAGAAGCATTGCTATAGTGGTTTCTTTTGAGAGAGTATGGCTCTCTTATTTGTTTTAATGATGATCTGGCATGGTAGCATAAGAATTTTCTGTGGTGGATTTTATTGGGAGAATATGGTTTTACATTGTATATGATAATCCATATGTCTCTACTTCTTTTTTTGCACTATGTTTATGTGATGCTTGGATCCCACAAGGCCAACATGGCTAATAATGAGAGCATTGAAAGATGCAATCTACTCTATGTAGCATGGGTTGGAAAGATAATTCATGAGTTGGGACTTTCCACTTTGGGAAGAGACCACTTTACTTTATGTATCTAATGCATAGAGGAGGATGTTGGATAGAATATGGTTGTCACTTGGAGATTCATTGATGAGGAGAGGAATCTAGCTTCTCAGTTGGAGGCCATTCTAGACATTCTAGAGAGGCAACTTTGGAGTTGGGCATCCATTACACATTGTAGTAGATGGGGAGGCCTTCCATATGAGGATGTAGTTTGAAGGGAGGGTGTTCCTTGTAGCATCTAATTTTTTAGTTGCTTGAGGACAAGCAACATTTTGGCCAGGAGGACTATAATATTCCCAATTTTCCCTAAGTTAATTGGAATATTAGAGTTCTTAATTTTCTTAATTAATTAAGTAAATAAGAGGGTGGAGGTACCCATAAACCCAATAGATGAGTAAAATCCACTTTTGATGTGTGAATGTGGATAATTTATATCTATATATACATTATGGAGTAGTGGAGGAGCTTCCTAAATGAAGGAAGAGTGGTGATCATGGATCTTTAATGTAAAATCATGAGGATCTTGGAGACGGTCAACTAAGATCATGGTGCATTAAAATTAAGATCATAAAGCACTTATAATGAGATAGTGGAGGAAGTGGTGCATATAATTCACACATGATGGAGAGAGTGGGAATTAAATGTAGACATGATGGAGATCATGGAGAGACAACACAGTCTTCATGGAGGCTAGTGGCCACATGTAAAGCGCAATTATGAGATGGGCTAGGGCTATGGAAGGCTCACAATATATATAATGAAGATGAAGGCACAATAGAAGGTGGGCTTTGGTATTATTATGTTTGATATGTTTAGATCTAGATTTGTCATGTGAAATTTCTATGCACGGTTACGATGTTTAGCTAAGTCTGTAGTGTTGTTTAGCACATGGGTGTTTCCAAGTAGAAATCCCACCCTTACCCATGGGGGACTTCGAGTGCCTACTCTGGGAAGGTTATTATGAGCATCCATTTATCATGATACATTTTTGCAACATTGAGCCACACTCATATTCACTTCCAGCCACAAGAATAACATAATTCTTTCTCAAGGGTATGAGAGGTGGTGGTTGTTTCTAGCATTTTATCTATGAAAATGGTGGAGGATTCATCATTTCACCTTGTGCTTCATGTTCAGCCTTCCACGAGTAGCAGATTCATATCCAGAATTCAGGCCATCAGATTTTACCTCCATGCAGGAGCAGTCCCCTCAAGGATTGCGCGGACGAGTCCTGTAGATATATTGGAGGAAGGAAGTTTCATGTATTTCAGATGGAAATCCTATGAGGAACCATCTCCTCACTTTCTATTCACTGTTTCCATCATCCAGGAGCTTCATTTCATATTCCAGCAGTAGGGTATTGAGCC
This sequence comes from Pinus albicaulis, assembly GCA_034641835.2. Classification (NCBI taxonomy): domain Eukaryota; kingdom Viridiplantae; phylum Streptophyta; class Pinopsida; order Pinales; family Pinaceae; genus Pinus; species Pinus albicaulis. The sequence continues at coordinate 103,129,283 of CM076572.1, forward strand.
TCCCTCCTTGAAAATGCATTTTTTGTCAAGCGGTTGTGTAGCAACAAATGCATTTAGTGTGGAAGGTTTGAGGAGCTATATCTTAGGGTTCAAGCTTGAGGATCTAGTGAAGGGATAAACCCTTGTAGCATATATCTGATTGCATGTCATATTGTGGCCATCTATTCTTCAGATGTTGCTTTAGATCTGCATACCAAACAATTGTATAGTGTGAGCCCTAAGAGGGTGATTTTCGTATATTGATAGATTTGGAAAATCCTTTCTGGGTTATCTTGGGTATCCATCATAGAGCCCGGATCTCAATTTTCAGCACCATCGGAGCTCCAAAACTTCCAGATCTACATTACCATATTTTCAAACAATTGTTGCCCCAGAATTTCTGGTAGGGAAAACACAATATTTTCCTCCATCAGTCAGCAGTTATGTAGTCTCTCTTGTGGGAGGAACTTAGCATCATTCTAGCCTTGTTATTTAGCTTGAGTGTCTCATATTTTGAGCAGTGTTGTACTGGGTTATCCACCTCCTTGTTAATAAAATGACTCCGCTATTCTGTCTATATTATGGTGTAGGTTAGATTATCTATTTACATTGTTGCAGTTCTTATACTGTGTTTTTGTATTACTGCATTCTCCCTTTTGGGATATTACAATGTGAAAGTAGCCTAATTGACCCTTAAGCTTAAAAATAACTTCAAGGATTAATGTAATTATATTTTATAAGAAAAAATGAGTTAATCTATTAAAATTCAAAGGTTATTTCCATTAGTGAAATAGATGAATCTAAAACATTGGTCTAAAGTGATGTTGAGTAATAATCTCAATTGTCAATTACCGTAGAGACTAGGGTTGTGGATTTAATCGATAAATCAAGCTTATAAAATGAAGGCTTGAAAAAGGAGGAATATGCATCATGAGTACGAGATGTAGTGGGATAATGATACCTCGGTGATGGGTGGATAAGGAATTTCATCCAATTGGGTAGGGTTAGAGGAAGAGTGCAAGGGGAAATAAGGGAGGAATTTGGATCAGCCAACAAATCAAAGGATTGATTAATGGCTTGATTAGCTAAATTAATTATAGTTTCTTATTATATTGGTATTTTAGGGAGCCCTTATATACTATAATATTCAATTAATGAAATGCCAAATTTTGAAGGGAAGAATTTTTGTGTGCATCTGATTGAGATTAGAGGTTTTAATCTAATTATACTATTATATTTTGTTTACATATTAAAAAATCGTCCATTTTTTAATTTATTAAGTATATCTAATACGGTAAGAAGTAATTAACCATGTTGTTGGGATTATAAATTAACATGGTATCAAAGAATATCCTCTAAGGAGCTAGTCTTTGACAATTTCACTTAAAATCCAAATCGATAGAGGTTTAAAATAAATATTATAGGTACATAAGGGACATATGATGATGGTAATACAAAACCATTTATGGAAAACAGAAAGAAAGTAGAAGATTCAGTCATGATTTAGTGAGACCTGAATGACTGGGTGAATGAGGACTTTCATCCAAGTGTGAAAGCTTCAAGGAAGATTGCATCAATAGGTAAGGGATGATTCAAACTCAAACAATAGGTTGAAGGATAGGCAAAGGGTTTGATCAATTATATCGATTCCAATGTCTTTTGCTATTGTTATTTTTCTGATGGGTTCAATTATCCTAGGAAGGGAGCCCTTGTATAATATAGACTTTAATTAATGAAATAATAGGATTTGAAAGGAATAAATCTTGTATGCATTTTATTTATATTGAAATTTTTAATTTTCTTCCTCTAATATATTTCGTGTGCTTAAATATGATTCATGTTTTTTTTATTAAATAGATATGATCTACTAGGAAGTATTAACTAGTTTGTTGGGCCTAAAAATTAACATCCAACATGCAAGCACAACTAACTACCAATGTTGTACCTTCATGCCACATCCAAATGTAAATTATAGAAATTTTAGTAATTCGTGAGTCTTTAACAATGGGAAACAATTGGATCCTAAGAGTCCAACTTGTAGACAACCTCAAATCACTTTCCTCAAGGTAAAATACCAACAAAAGTAACTAAATTAACAAAGCAAATTTTAATCAACCTCCATGTAGTAACATAAATCCTAGTCTCAAAAGCTTCAAACATCCTAATGTTAATTTCCATTCTAATCCTCATCCATCACTTGTTGAAATATGCTCATAGTTTTGGCCCAAATCTTGATGGGTGAAAAATCCCAAGCTTTGGTTTCAAGCCTAGAAGTGACTCTTGTGGCACTTTTCCCTCCAATCCCCAAACCATAGGCCTTGGAGTACCTCCCAAGCTACACAAAAATGAACACTCCCTCTTAGCTAGGGAGTTACTTCCAAGACTACAAATTAACCATCATCATCTTCGACGATAGTAGCCCATATGTCATTGATCACTGTAGTATACCATGTAGAATGAACCGGACAATCTCGATAGTTCCTCTGCCTCATCAAATCTGAACTTGAATATCATGAACCTCCATAGGGATGCTCCCTTTGAGGCTAGACTCCCTCTGAGGCTATACAATATTTCTTGGCCTAGTCCTGCAAGAAATCATCTTCGTGGATCAAATACAACTCGTGCAAATCCTTCCAAGCTCGAATGTGCAACATCACGATCCCATGAAGACTACACTTGACAATCTGAAGTCCATAACATGAATCCATCTTGATCAAAATGATCACTTCCATGCCAAATCAATCCTTGATATGTCCTAACCATCCATGAAAATTCAACAGAAGTCTGTGATAAAACATCTTCCCTACAAAAATCTTATTTCACCAGGCTTACCACCAATCCATTAGAACTTCCAACCAACCTCATTGCCAAGCCAATTATGACAACATCTCCATGTCTTTAGTTGAAACCTCTGATCCATGATCTAGACACCTAAAAATACCTCTGATTTTCTTTTTTGTGCATGTTGGGCCTCGAATATGCCCATTTTTCCATTGCATAGTACCATTATTCATAACCTAAATTTCGACACCATTACACTCATTTTATGTCATAATTCCATCATTTATCGCCAAATAACATTGCATGCCTCGTGGTTGATATCATTAGTTTTATTACAGTTTAGTTGATTAGAGAAGATTTAGTCATGATTTAATAATGATGGTTTCACTAATTTCATTCGCTGAAGAGTTATATTACCGGAAGTCTCCGCAAGTCAATTTTAACTAGTTACTGCAGAGTTGAGTACGTAATTGTTGTAGGTGAAAATATGAATTTTGTGTTCAAATGGGGAAAAATAGGGAAATTATGACACACAAGTTTTTTTCAGAGTACCCTTACTCATGTAACCTAGAAACCATTTCACAAAATTCGTCTTCATGAATGAGTTATGGTCAGGGGAATTTTCCAATGCAGTTTTAAGTATAAAATTGGGTCAAAATTCGGATTTGATTGTTTTGGCCACATCCATGGCTTTGATAAACCTATAATGCTCAACCAAAGGAAATGATTCCTCCATCCATGCTATGATTAAGATGAACCCAACCATCACCCATTTGAAGGCCTTCCAGAAGATTCCTATTAAGTTTTACTCCAACGTTTTTTTACTATCAAAATCCTTGATCCATTCCTTTCCTTATTTGTCATAGTCAGCTCTCTGATTGGTTAAAAATGCGAAATGTATAAAGCATGTACGCATATGTATAGTTGGGAGTGTTGAAGGAATACACAAGTATATGATTTGTTTCATGAGAGATCTGAATAAGAAGTGGTAGCACTAGCATGGAAATAAGATTGTTATGTAATTTCTATAAGAAACTTTATGCTCAAAACTTGTAGACCATGATGTACTTGCTGGATGAATTCATATTTTGCTGAGTTTTAATATATAATCTTGATTCAACATTTATTTCCAGTTATTAGTACTCATTTTTTTAAAGATTTTAGCCTCATTGAATTAGTTTAAGACTTTCTCCAGGAAGTGGCAAGGGCCCACCACAACCTGGAGTCGAGTCCTGTGATCGTTATATATTGTAGAAAATATGTTTTACTGCAATTCATATAATAAAATTTCGTTTTGAAGTTGTTTCCTAAATAGATCTCAAGATTTCTTCACTTTAAGATATTTTCCTTGTTTTCTTAAATCTGGAAAATAACAATAAGTGAATTGTCATTGAACCTTTGCAAACAGAGGAACTGTATTAATTAATATTTCGTATAGATTAATTATTTTATAAGTACATATATACGGTCATGAATATTTAGAAGGAAGCTTTTAAATATTAAACGAACTATGAATGGAAAGTAATGATTTTATTATGAACTCAAACTTTAGATTCAAATTGGATTATGTTCTTATCATTTAAGGTCATGTACACATGGTTCTGATAGCATTGTGCTTCACATGAAATATCCAAGAACAATAGAGGTAGAATAAGTCATGTGTTGATATCTTAAGAATTGTGTGATGTTTGAATTGTAGTGCAATTTCTATTTGAATATAGCATAGGTTATTTCTCTTTTCATAGGAAGCTCTTTACTTAGAATAGACTTATCTGAGTTCATTAGATTAGTTTCTTTTGAAGCAGGGAAAATTTGAAGGATGAAAGTTTATCTTAAATTTTAGAACCCTTGGCGAATCTTCATAGTCTCCAATATGTAAATTGTAAAAAAAATATGATATTTTTGTAAAAAATATTTAGGTTTCTAATTATGTTATATTAGTATATTTAAAATTTTGGCGATTTTTAGGGTAAAATAATTTTATACTATAAAATTTGGGTGAATCAATTTAAAAAAAATGGAAATTGGCGAATCTTTTTTTTGAAAAAATCATTGAAAATTATTCCACCTACGAATATTAGCCCCTAAAATTTTCCCTACTTTTGAAGTCTTTTGAATTTAAGTGTTTTAAATGGAGGAGCATAGAGCATAGAATTGAGTTGTAATTTAATTTACATTTGAATTGGAGTGCATTGAATTGGGCATTGAATTAAATTGTCATTTATTTTCTTTTTTCTTTCAGGATTAGTTATATGAATTAGATAGGATTAAAAAGTTGGTTTGAAATTCTCTTAAGCTTGTATTATTTTCCTCAGGGAATTGAAATTATATTTTTTTGGATTGAGATTTAAAATTAATTTTTTTATTATTAGAATTGGTTACATGAGTTGCGATTTCCAATTAATTTCTTGAATTTTTATTTAAATAGATAGTTGGTTATTTTCTTCATTCCATAGAAGCTTCCAATTATAATTATTTCCATTCATTATTAAAATAAGTTGAAGTTGTCTATACTAATTTAAATTAGTTATGGATTAGAAGAGCATCAATTATTCCTTTTGAATGTTGAGTTGTTTGAGTCAAGTAGCACATAAGGATTGAGTCAAGTAAATTTCTTTTAGATTTCTTATGTTTTCTGAGAATGAGATGAGTGCTAGTTTGATTAATTAGTATTGCTTCTTTTCCATCATTCTATATTTAATGATTAGAGGAAAATTACATACTCTGCATTTCAACACTGAACCAAACACACAGTGCAAATTGTGTTTACGACTCCCAGATTGAATATTCAATATTAAGAGGTTTAATTCGCTAAATAAAACTCTCACCATTTTTGGCATCGTTGCTGGGGAGTTGTATTTTCGTTCAGGTAATATTTTTATTACAAATTTTGAAGGGTACTGTAGGGCAGTAAGAGGGAAGATGGAGTACGGTAAGACGTGAGTGAAGAGCCACACATCACTATGGTATGGTTTCTCCAAATTCTGATCGATTTTACTTATCTTTGAACTTTTATTTCCTTTTCTTTATGTGTAGAAGTAGAAGCAGGCCTTAGAATAGTCCGAAGCATTTTGTGAGACATTTAATTTCCGAATTGTTTCACTTTCAATAGATTAAATAATACTATGATCCAGATTTTTATGAGTGTGGTGATCTTTATTTCAGCCAACAACTTTTAATTCAATTTATCTTCATATTGCAATATTTAATTTTATATCATTTTTTGGGTGCTATAAGAACCCCTAGGTACTAATCCATGTTGCGAGACATGGATCATCAACCAACAAGAGAAGTTCAAGAATTATTCAGAGATTGAAGAATGTACCTCGAAACACTTTCTCAAATCCTAGCAGTAGCTGGGGTATCTTCCTCTCAGGAAGATTTCATCCTAAACGCATTCAGGAAATTATATATCTCTCCACAACTAGAAAAATATTTGGAAGTATCCCTTGATTCCTCTTTCCTATCTACCAAGGAAATCGATGAATCATGTACCGAATCTGATCGGGAGCATCCAGTTGAACCTGAGATCTAAGAAATTTCACCATGCCTAGCAACAAGCCTTGTATGTATTCCAGAGACCAATTATCCAAGTTTTCCTGGCATGATTGAGGAGGACTTTCAGAGTGGTCCACATGAAGAAATGATCCAATACCACCAAGATTAAATCGAGCATTGGTTCCATATTACAATCCAGTCAATGTACCACTCTCATATTCAAATAATATTTGTATCACATCTTTCAAATCTGTTGTTCTTTCATTCTCATGTATATTCTAAATTTTATATGTTAAATCTGAGCATGAATTTATCCTTGTACTAGATCCACACATGTATTCATTGGAAGTTATATTTCACTTTAAGGAGGACATATTCTCTTCAGTGTAGTAGGAAATTTAGTAATGTAAATAAATAAATGAAATAGTAAAGAGAAAAATAAGTCCTTTTGTGAAAACTAGCTTGTCTGGCGCAATTGGACAGGAATTTTGCTTGAAAACAAGGTAAATGGTAGCCAAGGTTCCCAATAAAGTTTGTAAATTTGTATGAGTTCTTCAAATAGTGTATTTACATTTGTACTCGAGTCGGTTGATGTGCGATTCCTTAAGGCCCAAATTCCAACAAGCCTTGTCGCATCGACATCAGCACATTATCTGGGACCAAGGTTATGGTTAGATAAGGTACTTAGGAGCATGCATGCCTTAATGGAAGATATCCTTGTCATATACTACAGAAATACATAAATGTTTCTTGGTGGATGAATTATGCAGTCCATTCAACTTCGACAAATCCATTCATGGCTATTAGAATGTACCTAGTGTGTTGATTCCCATTGGCATCAAGGGTGGGATATTTCGCATTGGTTAACGACATCATAAATGGTCGGTAATCCAATGATTCTTGTTTATGTTCAACATCGACACCATTTATTCACATAAGAAGTATTTAACATGTGTGTGTAGCGATTGAAGACTATATGGTTTTGAGATCTCAACACATATTTGTAGCAGTTTGGATTTTTTATCAGCATTTCCATTATCATTTGCAATAGTAGTCACCTTTACTCAGTTGTTTTGGGAAATAAAACTCCTCATGCATGGGGTAGAAGGGGACCTTAATTTCATTCTTTAGACCTTAAGTTCATCATTCATCTCTTCAGCTCATCAGATCAGCAGTCACATCATCTCCAACCATTCCATCCTCCACTTCATTTTGCAACACCGAGCACATCAATGACAAAGATAAAACTTGAGGTAAATTTGGCTTATGATTTTCTAATTCATTAGAAGGTTAAAGAAACTTAATGATTCCCAAATTCTCATTCTACGTGATTCATCCTTCATAAACCATTATCCTTCTATTTCCTTCCATTCACTCCACATGTACTCTAATTACAAGACCATGTTAAAAGAAAAGCCTTATGGTGCACTAATCAAAGAAATCTCTAAGGTGTCTTATCCTTCCATGATAACAAGAATTCTATTCACTGAATGAGGTAATTAATACCATGAAAAGAAGAAAGGAAACCACCTATAATTATTGGCCTTATGATGACAAAGTATGCAAGAAGCCATTCACCATCTCCATCACCACCTCATTTCATCCATCATCTCTCCCTTATTTTTCCCTTTCTTGTCTTGAATTTGTATTTCTATGAAAATCAGATGAAGAATGTTGCACCACAAGAACCAATACCTCAAGGTATTCAAGAAGTGCTAGTCCAGAAGAACCAACACCTTCAAATATCCAAGAAATGTTGTCCCACAAGAACCAACATCTACAAAACAATCTCAATAATCTGTCAATGAGCAAGAGATTTTTTATCATGAGGACATGCAAAACCTCAAGCATGAGTGGATGTTTCTTGAGGGGATGTTGGGCCTCGAATATGCCCATTTTTCCATCACATAGTAACATTATTCATAACCTAAATTTCGACACCGTTGTACTCATTTCACTTCATAATTCCATCATTTATCACTAAATCACATCATATGCCTCATGTTTGATATCATTAGTTTTATTATATTTTTGATAATTAAAGATGATTTAGTCGTGATTTACTAATTATGGTTTCACTATTTTCATTTTCCGAAGAGTTCTATTGTTGGAAGTCTCCACAATTCAATTTTAACTAGTTACTGTAGAGTTGAGTATAGAATTGTTGTAGGTGAAAATAGGATTTTTTTGATCAAATTGGGAATAATCATGAAATTCAAACATGCAGATTTTATTCATAGTACCCTTATTCATGTAAACAAGAAACGATTTGGAAAAATTCATTTTCGTGAATGAATTATGGTCAGGGGAATTTTCCAATGCAGTTTTAAGTAAAAATTCAGATTTGATTGTTTTGGCCACATCCACGATTTTGATAAACCTATAATGATCAACAGAAGGAAACGGTTCCTCCATCCATGCTATGATTAGGATGAGCTGAAACATCACCCATTCGAAGGCTTTCTAGAAGATCCTTATATAGTTTCACTCCAACATGTTTTTGCTATCAAAAGCCTTGATCCATTCCTTTTCTTATTTTTCATACTCACCTCTATGATTGGCTACAAAAATGAGCTGTATAAATCATGTGCGAAGATGTATATTTGGGAGTGTGGAAGGAATACATAAATGCATGATTTTTTGCATGAGAGATATGAACAGGAAGCGGCAACAGTAGCGTGGAAATAATATTGCTATGTAATTTATGTAAGAAGTTTTACGCTCAACTTGTACATCATGATGTGTTTTCTGGACAAATTCATATTTTACTGAGGCTTAATATATAATCTTGATCCAAAATTTATTTCCTGTGAGTATTATGCTCCATTTTTAAGATTTTAGCCTCATTGAATTAGTTTAAGACTTGCTCCAGAAAAAGAGTCCACCACAACCTAGATTCGAGTCCTATGATGATTATAGATTGTAAAAAGTATGTTTTAATGCAATTCATAGAATTAAATTTCGTTTTGAAGTGGTTTCCTAAATAGATCTCAAGCATTTTGCACTTAATATTTTTTCTTTTTTTTCTCAAATTTGGAAAAGAATAATAAGCGAATTTTTTTCGAATCTTTTCAAACAGAGGAACAGTGTTAATTGATATTTCTTGTACATTAATTATTTTATAAGTACATCTCTATAATCATGAATATTTATAAGGAATATTTTCAATATTAAACAAACTCTGAAGGGAAATTAATGATTGTATTATAAATTCGAACTTTCGATTCAAATTGGATTATATTCCTACCATTTGAGGTCACATACACATGGCTTTGATCGCATTATGGTTCACATGAAATATCCAGAAACAATAGAGGTAGAATAAGTCGTGTGTCGATATCTTATGAATTGTATGGTGTGTGAATTGTAGTGTAAATTCTATTTGAATAGGTCATAGGTTATTGTTGTTTTCATAGGAATATATTTACTTAGAATAGAGTTGTCCAAGATCATTAGTTTAGCTTCTTTTGACGTCTTTTGAATTTAATTTTGTTAAATGGAGGAGCATAGAGCATATATATGAGTTGTAATATAGTTTCATTTTGAATTGGAGTGCATTGAATTGGGCATTGATTTAAATTATCATTTAGCTTCTTCTTTTTTTCTTTCAGAATTACATGTATGAATTAGATAGTGTTAAAAATTTAGTTTGAAATTCTCTTTAGGTTGCCCTATTTTCCCTCAGGAATTGAAATTAGATTTGTTTGGATTGAGATTTAAAATTAAAACTGTTTTGCTTAGAATTGGTTACATGAGTTGCGATTTTCATTTAATTTCTTCAACCTTTATCTAAATAGATAGTTGGTTATTTGCTTCATTTCATAGAAGGTTGAAATTATAATTATTTTCATTCATTATTAAAATAAGTTTAAGTTTCCAGATGGAAATTTGAAGAAAAACTTAAAAAGGTTTGGTTTGGATATGCAACAAAAAACCCTAGTTTGACATGTCTATGGAGGACCAAACTATTCGAAGGTTTAAAAATAATATGGCAGTTTGAAGGCTTCTTGTCTCATCACCATTGGTGGAAAATGAGGTGCACCCAAGGTAGAATGTTTGGTAGGCTACATGTGGATGGGTGTTGAAGTGAGATGTAGGACAAGTGCTATCGGAATGTGGGTGGGTCACCACTTAGCACTCGTTTGTCTACTCTAACCTGGGGACCTGGTTAACACATGGTTGTTTAAGCACCCCTGCTCTGTTTCTCCAGGGTTTTCTATTTTCTTGCTGGGGTATCTTTATTGTGGGGACTCATGAATTTACACAGTGGTAATTTTTTTCTCCTTGTTTAGGGCGCGTTGTTGTAGTCTTTAGTGCAAGTTATTTCTTCATGAGCCGAGATTTTTTCCCTCCTCTGTCCTTATATTTTTTGGGGTTTCAGGTAAGTTACTTATCATTTCTTTGTCATTTCACAACTGGTTGTGTTTACGACAGCCTGCTGTCATTTTATAGTGTGTGTTGGAGGCTCTACAGAGGTGGTTTTTGTGAGAAGCTTACCGATTGTGTCTTAGCAGGAATTTTTTGGGGTTTTTTTCTACCTATTTTCCCTGAGTCTTCCCTGTCTTGGTGGTTGAAGCCGGTTTCTATCATTTCTTTGTTAGTTTATTTCCTTGCTTTTTTCTGGGGTTTTTTGGGTTTTCACTATCGGTCATTTTTCCTCGGCCTCATGGGAAATGATAGAGAATTTTTTGATATGGAACCTACGATGGAAGATATCCTGTCTATATGGGGTACGTAACCCACTAAAAAGAACCTTGCTAAATTTTCTCTTCGAGCTCGGTCACATTCTGAATGGGGTGGTTTGGAACATCTGAGGTGGAATCCAGTGGATGGTCTCACCTCACTGGTTGGTGGCGAAAATCAAACCCTACCTCCTAGGGTCTCTATCATCAATGTGCCAGTTTCCTCTGTGGTTACCAAAGGGTCAGTTGTGGATAGTTGTGGGTTTGTATCCACCTCAGAAAATATTAAAATAACGTAGTCTCCTTGCCCTATTTCTCCACTATTTATATATGGTGGTATGGAGGACGTTGTCTTGGGAGCAGGTGGAGAAGTGAATTTGCATGTTGGTGAAACCCTATATGTGGGGGTTTAGTTGTTTCCTGTGGTGAAGGGTGGTGTATCCCCCTTGCAGGACATTTCTGTCCCACTCAACTATGCTTCCGGAAAGAATGTTGTTTTCTTGGGTGGTCTTACTGTGAATGAGCTTGTTGGGTAGGATGATCTAGAATGGGGCACAAAAGAGGTTTTGGGGAGTCACACCCTTGGTGGTTTTAGTGAACGTTTCCCTTTCCAGTAGGAGTTGGGAGTTGAACTGGTAGGGGAAAGCTTGGATCTGCATTTTCAAGGTATGCAGACAGGTGGTATTAGGGGAATGAACACAATTTTCCCCCCCACTTCTAAATATGGAAAGGGAGAATATATCCCTAGGGAGTATTAAAAACTCTTCGAGAGGCTCCAAACAGAAGGAGATATCGGGGATCAAACTAAATCCTCCAAATTTTCTGTTAAATTTGATGGACAGGCCTGAGTGAAGTGGAAAAGAGGGAAAGTAATCAAGGAAAGTATTGAATGCCCTAATATGGTATTCAGAGTTGATCTCCATTTCAACCATGTGATGGCAGCATCAGAGTCCATTATGGTTGGCAGAGCTAGAGATAATTTTTTCCCTGTCGAATACATTACATAATGAATTAATCAAAGCTAGGTGGATGCCCCAGATAGAGAGGTGGAGGTTATAACCTTGTCGAAAGGTTTTTTTATCGTAAATTTTAAGAATGCAGAGAATATTCAATGGGTCCTTTCGAGAAAATGGGGTTTCAACATTGCTCCAATTATTTTTAAGAGATTGAATCCTGTTTTCGATGCAAATAGAGAGAGAGAGTGGATGAAATTCCTGTGTGGGTAAGACTCCATGCGATCCCACCATAATTTTGGACCATGGATACGTTTCGTGCAATTGGGGACAGTCTAGGGACCTTCCTGGAGGTGGATATGGCTTTCTTAGAGGCCCGCTCTAGGAATACCACTGTATTTTTGTTAAGATTTCCCCAAGAGATTGCCTGATCCCAAAGATTATCCTCAAATATGATGGAAATTTTGTTGAGAAATTGATAGAATATGAACAACTTCCTTTCAGATTCCATCACTACCATAAATTGTGCCACCTGGCATGGGATTTCCCACTCGGATTTTCAAAGAGAAGGAAACATAAGAGTGGGTCTACACATGGGCCCTGCTTCATATTTGAGGCCCCTATCCAAGAGGAGGTGGTATATGAAAGGATGGGGAGGCACATATGGTGGATATCTCTCAGTAGGTAGAGGAGGTTCTCAGGGAGGAGGGGACTACAGTTGAAGCGAAGGATATGCAGGACACGATCCTGCACCACACCGAGGAGCAGACAATGATTTCCCTTACTGATCCAACATTGGATTTAGTGGGTACTGCCCCTTTCCCCTCTTCTCTTGCTTTAGAATCCTCTAATATTTATTTAAATTGCATGAGTTTTCTTAGTCCCTCTAGGCATGATCCCATTTTTTCCCTCTTTGTTAGTAATGTTTCTTTGGCCATGGACAACATAATTACTACTATTCCTAAACTTTATATTGATCTTGTCCCTTACAATCTTATACCCCACGATAAAAAAATTCACGATAAGGAGATCCATGGTGGACTAGGCACTGTGCCTGCCTTCGATAAAGTCAAATGCACGAGGGGGGAAAAATCATACCTCTCTAAAGAAAAACTTAAGGCCATTCTCGATATTGTTGATGGAAAGCAGATATCCCTTAAAGGGGTGCTTAGAGCAGTGATTAACTGACGTTGGTGTCTAAATGATAGTATTATCTTTGAATTGTAGGGGCCTAGCTAGTGCACGCCAAAAAAATAGCGTTCAAAAGTTTCATCTCTCATTATAAACCTGACATATTATTTCCACAAGAAACTTTGTGTTCTGAGGATCTCATCTCCTCTTTCCCTTCCTCTTTTTTCCCTGGGTGAAGTTTTTTTACCTCAGATGTCAAGGTTCGCTCGGGAGGTATCACTACTGGGCTTAGAAATGGCTCTGTCAAACTGCATAAATGTTGGACTTCAGACCTTCTTTTTGGGATGGAGGTTACTTCAGTAAAGTTTGTCTCATATTTCACCCTTATCGACGTATATGGTCCGTTTGTTGATTATAGAATTGGCTTTTGGAATTATTTGTTTGATAAAAATTTTATGAAAGTCTCGCACCTAATTGTTGGGGGCGACTTAAATTTCTCCCTAGGGAAATCAGATGCCTTGGGCCCAAATTATAGGATTGTTCCCTTAGCTGATTTCTTCCTCAATAAATTGTAAGACGACAAGCTAATTGATCCAAAAATGAAGAAATATGTTCCCACATGGAGAAACAATCAGGTGGGGGAGGCCAGGATTGCCAAAAGGTTTGATCATTTCCTTTTAAGTGATGATTTTGCATCATGGGCTACAAAATTTCATTAATGGGTTAGTACTAGCAGTGTATTGAATCACTCCCCAGTCACCCTTGAGTTGAAATGACCGTTTACAAAACCTACTTCCTCATTTAACTTCAATTTTTGATCGCTAAAAGAGGGGGACTATGATAATTTTGTGGTCGATACTTGGATTCCTATCAGTGTGGCAAAAAATGGTTCTTACGCTGAGGCTCTTGTGAAAAACTTAAAAAATATCAAGAGGGCCTCCATTTCCTGGGCCAAAGAAAAGAAGAAAAATGACTCTAAAGACCTTCTTGACATTAACGAGGCCATGGAACAATTGTATGGATACATTGATGAAGGTTTTGCTGACGAATTCTCGCGAGTTAGACTAAGAGAAATGGAAATCAGGAGGAGTCTGCTACTGAGGCATACAGAAGAAAGCTATAGGTTGAAGAGTTGCGCTATATGATTATAAGTAAGTGATGAGAATACCAAATTTTTCCATAATTATATGAGGGGTCATAAGAAATGTAATACTATTTGGGAGCTCGCCACCTTAGAGGGTGGCATGGCTAAAAATTTTGACGATCTCTCCCAACTAGGGAAAATTTATTTCAAGAACCTCTACGATGATCAAGGTGGTGTTGCGATTGGGGAAATAATTTGAGTGGCTCAAATTTTCCCTAGATATGCTGACATAGAGGAAAATGATATTCTTATTGCACTGGTTGAGAAGAAAGAGGTGGAACACATTATCAAATCCATGTAAAAATATAAGAGTCCTGGTCCAGATGGTTGGAGTCTTGAATTTTTCTAGCATTTCTTTTATCTAATGGGGGACACCATTGAATTTTGTGGAAGAATACAAGTCCTTCGGTCACATCCATGATGCCCTTAAGATGATGTTCTTGGCTCTCATCTCTAAAAAGGAATTCCCTTCATCTTTTGATTATTTGAGGCTGATTTCTCTATGTAACTGTATATACAAAGTTATTTCCAAAACAATTGCTAACAGGTTAAAGTCCATTTGATCTAAATCTATTTCTAAAGAATAGTTTGGTTTCCTTGATGACAGGAAAATTCATGAAGCTATTGGTGTGGCACATGAAACTCTTCACACTATTAAACTCTCCAGGAAAAAATGTATGATTTTGAAGATAGAACTCTCGAAGGCCTATGATTGGATCAATTGAATTTATCTTATACTCTTGCTCACACATTTGGGTTTCCACATTGATCTCATCAACTAGATTATGGGATGTATAAAAAATGTGTCTTTTGTTGTGTTGATAAATGGTGTTGCATCTCACTTTTTTCTTAACAATCATGGTTTGATACAAGGGTATCCTCTCTACCCATTGTTTTCTCTCCTCGCGGATGAATGCCTTAGCCAATTGCTTCATCAGGCTAGGAGGGATGTGGAGTTCAGAGGGATTGAGGTGTCTACAAATATTTTTATATGTCACCTCCTTTTTGTGGATGAAATCCTTATTTTTTGCAATGGGGACAGGCTAGAGATCTTGTTATCACCAAAACCATATCTAATTGGCTGCTGATCAGAAAAATTCAGTGTAACTATTTCAAACCAATCTTCTGACTGAGGCTTAGCCTCCTCAGCCTGAGAGGGCTTTATCAAGGGTTAATGATATTGATTAATGATAAATATAGATGGCTAACTCTATGAATTTTGTCTTGGTTTTATATTTCTGTAGGTTGAAAAGATGAAGGCTAATACTATCATTGGGCTTATGGAGTCAACAAATTAGTAGGTTCAGTGGCAAGGTTTCTTGAAATGGAAGCTGAGGCAAATAGAGGTATTTAACAAAGACAATTCACTCAAGAACGTAGGTCATCATAGTAATTTCATTAATAAAGGAATTCAGAGCATAGATTTATGAATTCTAAGTAATAGAAATGAAATCTACTGCTACTGGTTCAAAGGCAATTCACTCATAAAACACAGAAAAACATAGTCATCTCATTACTAAAGGAAGTTAGAGAATAGGGTTATGAATTCTGAGTAATAGCAATGATATATACTACGAGTAGTTCAAAATAATATGTATATCAATAAAACATTAAAACCCCATGAGAATCTCAGGTTTGTCAAGAAGAAAACCTCTTTGTTTTACTGATCACAATCAATTACATAAAGCTGCAGTTTTTCCAAAAAGTCTCCAACCCTTGAAAAATTCAACCCCATGGCCTTTAATAGACATCTTACATCATCATATGATCTGCCTCTAGGCTATATACATCGAATTTTTGCATAATGACCCCTTGCATAACCATAAAACATCAACTTTAATGATAAACAGACACCTATCCTACTTGACAGTCCTATTTTGAAAAGGACTCAAACTCCTTATTACTATCTATAACAACATTATATATTTGAAATTACATCATTGAAAAGTGTATCATCACATGGTAGAATTTGGATAATGACATTTAGTTCTTCATTACCACTTAGCTGACCTCCACAAAAATAGGAAACAATACCATGTTTTTTAGGTATAGGATCTTCTTCCTTCTTTGAACATTTTGACTATCATTTAATCTTCATTTCATGGTCCTTGGTTGTTGAAAGTTGGATTAAAATGGTCCATGACTCTTTCATATCCTCCAGTGGTTAAAAAAATTCTTTAAAGGTTGCTCCAAAAGATAATATACATTGTGCTATGAAAATGCAACAGTTTCGTAGCGCTTTCTATTGCGTTGTTGTACGAGCCTTTATCCTAACAATTTTTTACTCTTTCCTCTTGCATAATATTTATCACCCTTCAACACATCTATCATAACATTTTCAGCCATTAAATCATCCCTTAACACTTTTAACAATGATCAAAAGAAGCAAAAACGCAGCTACAATAGTTTCGTAGTGCTTTTCTACTTTTTAAGCCTGGAGGCGCTACGAAACTGCTGAAAATGCATATTTTTTCATAATTTTGGAAAATGAAAGTTTGTAAGTGCCAAAAACCTGTAAATAACATGTCTTCATCCTCCATTAACCATATACCAACTCACTTTAGGCTCCTTGATGCATTTCTTCTTCATTATTGAAAACATCCTTGCAGATGTTTCCTGTTTTTTCCTGAAACACAAGTCTTGGAACATCGCCTATATCTCCTAATCCATGATGTATTTTGCGAAACTGAAGGCATTTTTTGTAGGAAATTATGTATTCAATAAAAACCTCTCTTGGTGTTTTGAAAAACATCTCCTGCTGTCCAGAAACTATATTTTCAAAACATGTGTAAAACAGGAAAACTTTATTTCTGAAAATAGGGCTTCAATGAAATCCCTGTATCTCCCAATTGATAACCCTTGTGATAAAATTGAGAGAGGTTTTTTTAGCTGGGGTTGTGATGAAGAAAAATTTCTTTTAGAATTCCAAAACACTTTTTCATCCGGCGAAAAAATGAACTTGAATTTGACTGCTAAACAATCATGTACATGATAGTCTAGCAACAACAATTTCGTAGCGCATCTTAATTTATTAATTTTTTCCACCTCCTAATGAATTTGAAGAAACGGAGAGAGGTTTTTGTAGTTAGGTCCATTATAAATAAAAAAATCTTTTATATTTTCAAAATTTGTTTTCAGCTGCTCAGAAATCGCCTTTGAAGTTGACTACTCCAAACCAGAAAACATAGAAATGCTTCACATTCTCTACGAAACTATTAGCCAATTTCGTAGCGTTTTCTACCTATTTTACACTGAATGTACTACGAAATTAGGAATTATTGGCTAAAATGGAGTTTTCAGTACAAAAATATTGAAAATTGAAATCAGTTAGAAAATGATGAGTGATGTGACATGAGGGAGTTTGAAAGTGAGTGGGTTTAGACCTTAGGGTAGGATTTAAACAAGAAAAATTGAAAATTTCTCTTGACCAAGTAATGAAAAATGAATTATATGACCCTACCATTGACACTTGAACCTCTAGGAATTTGTCAATTGATGCTTCATTTTTATGAGTGATAACAGTGGCTCCACTTGGGATGGTGTGCCCCTGTGGTACACCAAAGAACCAGTAGTTCTAGTACTGCTATCCATCTTCCCCCCCCCCCAAAAAAAAAAAACTCTGAAATTTATGAAAACTTCACCAAGCTCTTATAGCCTTCACCTCAGGCACAAGCTTGATGATCACTGCAAAATAACCAAATATGTACCTACTAAAAATATGCTCAATCAACTTTGATCTTATTCACACACTCCTACCCACCCTAACACCTGCAATCTCCATTTTTAACTCAAGTAACATGAAACTTCCAATAAAGCTAGACATTGATCTGATCTAACACTTGAACCTATTGACTGCACTCGAACCAACAGTAAGCATGATACTGAAATGATGAAGGAAACATAAAATGTATCTAATCCTCATAATGAAAATATAATTGAAAATCTGGATTGTAGAACTCTTCCATGTAGTCAGCTATAGGATCAAAGTACACATGATCTGTTTGACGCTTCTCATGACGTTCTGCAGCTTTGGACAACTCATATAGGCTTTGATCACAAACATAAGACTTTAGTTGTGTGCTATGAAACTGATTTTCAAGAACAAGAAACTGATTTTCAAGAACAAGGTTTTTTTCTTCAATCTCAAAAAAATAAAGGTAACAACACCCTCTCTTTATATTCAGGCATAAAAATATTTTGAAAAGATTGATCTTGATCATGAAGCCTATAAGGTTGAATTTTATCTTCTAAAAATTCAATGTCCTTTTCAATGTTCTTAGCATCTTCATCCACAAATTGAATCTTAACTTTTGACTTGCACTCAAATGATTTCAGATTAGAAGACAAGGATAAATAAAACTTTTCACCCACTTCTTCGTTAGTGTGATAATTATTTGATGTAAAATGATGCAAGAAAAAACATGAAGAATCAAAATTTTCATTTACCTGAGATTTATAGTAATTATCTTCCAATATTTCCTGTTGTTGTTTGCAATGATTCTCATACTCCTGATGATCAAAAGACTGGAAATTCTGCTGCAATGTTTCATCAAACTTAGAGGATGTAACATGATTTTCATAAATAAACTCCTGTTGGGTTTCATTTTCATCCAAGGGAGAGGATATCCTTTCTTCTTGGTGATGAAAGGGATTTTCATGAAGGGCCTCTAAAATTTCCTCACCCATGAACTCATCATCTACATAACAATTCTCCAAATATTCAATAAAACTCACAGAGTGTTTACAACAGTCTTTGAATAGCAATAAAGGGGGATGACCCTCTTCATACATCTCATAAAATGAAACATGGAAATCAACAAAAGAATATAATGAACCATTTGGAGAGCTTTCATACCAAGACCATGCTTTTCCTCCTAAAGTGGCCATAAACATCTTCATGAGACAATCCTTAGGGAACCAAACCTTAAGACTATGTACATGCATATGAAATCTAACCAAATGAAGAGCAGCATTGTATTTATTTTCATCTTTAAATATTGGAAGATCATTTAACCATTCAAAATTTGGCATAGGATTTGGAAAACTAGGGATGTGAGACCGATTCATAGGTGCATACGTGACATTTATTCTTGCAATGGAACTCATCTTGAAACTTCATCAAGCTACTGATCTTCAAGTAGTGGAGTCACCTTCCAATTGATTATTTGATGTGTGGAGTCGCCAAAGCAAAAATACAACCTATATGTGCCTAAGTGTATTTTGCTCTCAGACCTTAGAACTAAAACTTTTTCGTTCTTCCCAGGGAAAATTTATACCTTCGGTCCCCAACAACGCTGCCAAAATGTTATCACCAAAATTGTACCTGATTGGCTGTTGATCATACAACTTTAGTGTAACTATTTCAAACCAATCTTGTGACTGTGGATTGGCCTCCTCAGCCTGAGAGGGATTTCTCAAGGGTTAATGATATTGATTAATGATAAAGATATATGGCTAACTCTATGAATTGTCTCTTGGTTTTGTATGCTTGCATGTTGAAAAGATGAAAGCTAATACTACCATTGGGCTTATGAATTCAACAAATCAGTAGGTTCAGTGGCAAGGTTTCTTGACATGCAAGCTGAGGCAAATAGGGGTATTTAACAAATAAAATTTACTCAAGAACATAGGTCAACATAGTCATTTCATTACTAAAGGAATTCAGAGCATAGAGTTATGAATTTTGAGTAATAGCAATGAAATCTACTGCTAGTGGTTCAAAGGAAATTCACTCATAAAAAATAGAAAAACAAAGTCATCTCATTACTAAAATAATTCAGAAGATAGGGTTATGAATTTTGAGTAATAGCAATGAGATCTACTGCAATTAGTTAAACATAATATGTATATAACTAAAACATTAGAACCCCATGAGAATCTCAAGTCTGTCAAGAAGAAAAACTCTTTGCAGTACTGATCACAGTCAATTACATAAAGCTGCAGTTTTGACAAAAAGTCTCCAACCCTTGACAAATTCGACCTGATGGCCTTTAATAGACATATTACATCATCATATGATCTGCCTCTAGGCTAGATACATCAAATTTTTTCCCAATGACACCTTGCATAACCATAAAACATCAACTTCAATGATAAACAGACACCTATCCTACTTGAATGTCCTATTTCGAAAAGGACTCAAACTCCTTATTACTATCTATAACAACGTTATCTATTTGAAATTACATCATTGACAAGTGTATCATCACATGGTCGAATTTGGACAATGACATTCTTTTGTTCATGACCACTTAGCTGACCTCCACAAAAATAGGAAACAGTACCTTGTTTTTTAGGTATAGGATCTTTTTCCTTCTTTGAACATTCTGACTATCATTTAATCTTCATTTCATGGTACTTGGATGTTTAAAGTTGGCTTAACATGGTCTGTGACTCTTTCATATCCTCTATATTTTCAAAAACTACTTTAAAGGCTGCTCCAAAAGATAAAATACATTGTGCTTCGAAAATACAATAGTTTCGTAGCGCTTTCTGTTGTGCTACCTTACGAACCTTTATCCTAAAAATTTTTGACTCTTTCCTCTTGCATCATATTTATCACCCTTCAACACATCTCCCATAAAATTTTCATCCCTTAAATTAGCCCTTAACACCTTTAACACTAATCAAAATAAGCA
Source organism: Pinus albicaulis (assembly GCA_034641835.2). Classification (NCBI taxonomy): domain Eukaryota; kingdom Viridiplantae; phylum Streptophyta; class Pinopsida; order Pinales; family Pinaceae; genus Pinus; species Pinus albicaulis. The sequence goes on from CM076572.1 coordinate 103,150,089, forward strand.
AAAACACAACTGCAATAGTTTCGTAGTGCTTTTCTACTTTTTAAGCTTGGAGGCGCTACGAAACTGCTGAAAATGCACATTTTTTCATAATTTTAGAAAATGAAAGTTTTTAAGTGAAAAAAACATGTAACTAACATGTCTTCATCCTTCATTAACCATAAACCAACTCACTTTATGCTCCTTGAGGCATTTCTTATTTATTATTTAAAACATCCTTGCAGATTTTTCCTATATTTTCCTGAAACATGGGTCTTGGAACAGAGCCTATATCTCCTAATCCATGATGTAATTTGTGAAATTGAAGGAATTTTTTATAGGCCATTACGTCTTCAATAAAAAACTCTCTTTTTTTTTTGAAAAAACATTTCCTACTCTCCAGAAACTATATTTTCAAAACATGTGTAAAATAGGAAAACTCTATTTCTGAAAATAGGGCTTCAATGAAATCCTTGTATGTCCCAACTGATAACACCTGTGAGAAAATTGAGAGAGGTTTTTGTATATGGGGCTGTGATGAAGAAAAACCTCTTTTAGAATTCCAAAAAACTTTTTCATTTCTCCAAAAACTGAACTTGAAGTTGACTTCTAAACAATCATGTACATGATAGTCTAGCAACAACAGTTTCGTAGCACATTTTAGTTTATCAATTTTTACCACCTTCTAATGAATTTGAAGAAAGAAAGAGAGATTTTTTTATTTAGGTTTTTTATGAAGAAAAAATCTTTCAGATTTCCAAAATTCATTTTTAGTTTCTCAGAAATCGCCTTTGAAGTTGACTGCTCCAAACCAGAAAACAGAGAAATGCTTCACATTCGCTACGAAAATATCAGCCAGTTTCGTAGAATTTTCTGCCTATTTTACACTGAATGCACTACGATAGTAGGAATTCTCGGCTAAAATGGAATTTTTGGTACAAAAATATTGAAAATTGAAATCAGTCAGAAAATGATGAGTGATGTGACATGAGGGAGTTTGAAAGTGAGTGGGTTTAGACCTTAGGGTAAGATTTAAAGAATAAAGATTCAAAATTTACCTTGTCCAAGTAATAAGAAATGAATTATATGACCCTACCATTGACACTTGAACCTCTAGCAATTTTTCAATTGATGCTTCATTTTTTTGAGTGATAACAGTGGCTCCACTTGGGATGTTGTGCCCCTATGGTACACCAAAGAACCAGTAGTTACAATACTGCTATCCATCTTCCTGGAAAAAAAAAAATTGAAATTTATGAAAACTTCACCAAGCTCTTATAGCCTTCACCTCAGTCTCAAGCTTGATGATCACTGCAAAATAACCAAATTTGTACCTACTGAAAAGATTCTCAGTCTACTTTGAGCTTATTCTCACACTCCTACCTACCCTAACAACTGCAATATCCATTTTTAACTCAAGAAACGTGAAAAATCCAATAAAGCCAGTCACTGATATGATCTAACACTTGAACCAATAGTCAACATGATACTGAAATGACCAAGGAATCTTAAAATGGATCTGATCCTTATAAAGAAAATATAATTGAAAATATGGAGTGTATAACTCTTCCATAAAGTCAGCTATAGGATCAAAGAATACATGATCTATTTTATGCTTCTCATGACATTCTGCAGCTTTGGAAAACTCATACATCCTTTGATCAACCACATAAGACTTCAGTTGTGCGCTATGAAGCTAATTTTCAAGAACAAGGTTTTTTTCTTCAATCTCAAAAAATAAAGGTAACAACACCCTCTCTTTATATTCAGGCATAAAAATATTTTGAAAATATTGATCTTGATCATGAAGCTTATAAGGTTGAATTTGATCTTCTTAAACTTCAATGTCCTTTTCAATTTTCTTAGCAACTTCATCCACAAATTTAATCTTAACTTCTGACTTGCACTCAAATGACTTCAGATTAGAAGACAAGGATAAAGAAAAAATTTCACCCACTTCTTCATTAGTGTGATCATTATTTGATGTAGAATGATGCAAGAAATAAAATGAAGAATCCACTTTTTCCTTTACCTGAGAGTTATAGTAATTATATTCCAATATTTCCTCTTTTTGTTTGCAATGATTCTCATACTCCTGATGATCAAAAGACTAACAATTCTGCTGCAAATTTTCATCAAACTCAGAGGATGTAACATGATTTTCATAAATAAACTCCTGTTGGGTTTCATTTTCATCCAAGAGAGAGGATATCCTTTCTTCTTGGTGATGGAAGGGATTGTCATGAAGGGCCTCTAAAATTTCCTCACCCATGAACTCATCATATTCATAACAATTCTCCAAATATTCAATAAAACTCATATAGTGTTTACATCAGTCTTTGACTAGAAATAAAGAGGGATGACCCTCTTCATACATCTCATAAAATGCAACATGGAAATCAACAAGAGAATATAATGAACCATTTGGAAAGCTTTCATACCAAGACCATGCTTTTCCTTCTAAAGCAGCCATAAACATCTTCATGAGACAATACTCAGGGAACTGAACCTTAAGACTGTTTACATGCATATGAAATCTAACCAAATGAAGAGCAGCATTGTACTTATTTTCATCTTTAAATATTGGAAGATCAGTTAACCATTCAAACTTTTGCATAGGATTTGGAAAACTAGGGATGTGAGACCGATTCTTAGGTGCATAACTGGAATTTATTATTGTAATGGAACTCATCTTGAAACTTCATCAAGCTACTGGTCTTCAAGCAATGGAGTCACCTTCGAATTTATTATTTGATGTGTGGATTCATCAGAGAAGAAATGCAACCAATATGTGCCTAAGTGTCTATTGATCTTAGACCTTAGAACTAAAACTTTGTCGTTCTTCCCAGGGAAAATTTATACCTTCGGTCCCTAGAAATGGTGCCAAAATTTTAACACCAAAATCGTACCTGATTGGCTGCTGATCATACAACTTCAGTGTAACTATTTCAAACCAATATTATGACTGAGGCTTAGCCTCCTCAGCCTGAAAGGGATTTCTCAAGGGTTAATGATATTGATTAATGATAAAGATAAATGGCTAACTCTATGAATTGTGTCTTGGTTTTGTATGTTTGCAGGTTGAAAAGATGAAAGCTAATACTACCATTGGGCTTATGAAGTCAACAAATCAGTAGGTTTAGTGGAAAGGTTTCTTGACATGGAAAATGAGGCAAATAGGGGTCTTTAGCAAAGAAAATTCACTCAAGAAAATAGGTCAACATAGTCATTTCATTACTAAAGGAAGTCAGAGCATAGAGTTATGAATTTTGAGTAAAAGCAATGAAATATACTACTAGTGGTTCAAAGGAAATTCACTCATAAAAAAACAGAAAAACATAGTCATCTCATTACTAAAGGAAGTCAGAACATAGGGTTATGAATTTTGAGTAATAGCAATGAGATCTACTAAAAGTAGTTAAACATAATATGTAGATCAATAAAACATTAAAACCCCATGAGAATCTCAGGTCTTTCAAGAAGAAAACCTCTTTGTATTACTAATCACAATGAATTACATAAAGCTGCAGTTTTGCCAAAAAGTATCCAACCCTTGACAAATTTGACCCGATGGCCTTTAATAGACATCTTACATCATCATATGATCTGCCTCTAGGCTAGATAAATCGAATTTTTTCCTAATGAAACCTTGCATAACCATAAAACATCAAATTTAATGATAAACAACCACCTATCCTACTTAACAGTCCTATTTTGAAAAGGACTCAAACTCCTTATTACTATCTATAACAACCTTATCTATTTGAAATTACATCATTGAAAAGTGTATCATCATATGGTTTAATTTGGATAATTGCATTCAGTTCTTCATGACCACTTAGCTGACCTCCACAAAAGTAGGAAAGAGTACCTTGTTTTTTAGGTATAGGATATTTTTCCTTCTTTGACCATTATGGCTATCATTTAATCTTAATTTCATGGTCCTTGGCTGTTGAAAGTTGGATTAATATGGTCCATGACTCTTTCATATCCTCTAGCTATTCAAAAAACTTCTTTAAAGGCTTCTCCAAAAGATAAAATATATTGCACTACGAAAATACAACAGTTTTGTAGTGCTTTCTGTTGCGCTGCCTTACAAGCCTTTGTCCTCAAAAATTATGAATCTTTCCACTTGCATCATATTTATCACCCTTAAAAACATATCTCATAACATTTTCAGCCCTTAAATCATCCCTTAACACCTTTAAGACTGATCAAAAGAAGCAAAAACGCAACTACAACAATTTCGTAGCGCTTTTCTGCTTTTTAAGCCTAGAGGCGCTACGAAATTGCTGAAAATGTAGATTTTTTCATAATTTTGGAAAATGAAAGTTTGTATGTGCCAAAAACCTATAAATAAAATGTCTTAATCCTATAGTAACCATAAACCAACTCACTTTAGGCTCCTTGAGGAATTTCTTCTTCATTATTTAAAACATCCTTGCAGATTTTTCCTATTTTTCCTGAAACATAGGTCTTGGAACATAGCCTATATTTCCTAATACATGGTGTATTTTGAGAAACGGAAGCAGGTTTTTGTAGAAATTTACGTATTGAATAAAATCCTCTATTATATTTTTGAAACACATCTCCTAATATCTAAAAAATACATTTTAAAAACATGTATAAAACAGGAAAACTATGTTTTTGAAAATAAGGCTTCAATGAAATCCTTGTATCTCGAAAATGATAACACCTGTGAGAAAATTGAGAGAGGTTTTTGTAGTGGGGCTGTGATGAAGACAAACCTCTTTTATAATTCCAAATAACTTTTTCATTTTTCCAGAAACGGAACTTCAAGTTGACTGCTAATCAGTCATGTACGGGACAGTCTAGTAACAACAGTTTCGTAGTGCATTTTAATTTATCAATTTCTTCCACCTCATAATGAATTTGAAGAAACTGAGATATTTTTTTATATTTAGGTCTGTTATGAAGAAAAAAATCTTTAGGATTTCCAAAATTTGTTTTCAACTGCTCACAAATCACCTTTGAAGTTGATTGCTCCAATCCAGAAAACAAAGAAATGCTTCACATTCGCTACGAAACTATTAGCCAATTTCATAGAATTTTCTGCCTATTTTACACTGAATGCACTATGAAACTAGGGATTCTTGGATAAAATGGAATTTTCAGTAAAAAAATATTGAAAATTGAAATCAGTCAGAAAATGATGAGTGATCTGACATGAGGGAGTTTGAAAGTGAGTGGGTTTAGACCTTAGGGTAAGATTTAAACAAGAAAAATTCAAAATTTCCCTTGAAAAAGAAATGAGAAATGAATTATATGACCCTACCATTGACACATGAACCTCTAGGACTTTGTCAAATGATGCTTCATTTTTATGAGGGATAAAAAATCCAATGACTGAAGAATTCACTAGATCTTTTTATGAAAGCCACTGGTATGAACATAGATTTTCAAAATTCCACCCTCACTCATGAGGGTATATAGGAGATTGATCTAGCTTGGACTCTCAACATTATTCCTTTCATTGAGTCCCATTTTTGCTCATGTATTAATTATTTGCGGTTCTCCCTCAAACCGGACTCCTACCGAAAGCAGGATTGGTGGTGGTTGGTTTCAAAGATTGAGAGAATGATAAATATTTGGAGCCACAAGTTGCTATCCAGAGTGGGGCATTTGGTTCTCATTAAATAGGTGCTTATGGCTATCCCTGTGTACTAATTTCATTTTCTTGGGTTCCTATCGACATCCTTAACAAAATCAAATGTATTTGTAGCAATTTTATTTGGTCCGGTAAAGAAACCAAGATGACTCTTCCTTGGGTGGCTTGGGAAAATATTGAAAATCCAAAGGAATGGGGCAGTTGGGAGATCAAAAACCTTCGCCATTTTTCTACCTCCTTGGCAACTAAGTTGGGCTGGAGAGTCGTCACTGCTAATAACCTCTGGACCTTCGTGGTGAAAATAAAATACATTGATCCCCTCTTGGTTGATGACTAGATCCGCATGCTGGATAAATATTCCTATAGAGTCTCCTCTATATGGAAGGCCACCCTCTTAGCTATGGTGTTAGTGGAAAAAGGACTGGCTTGGAAAATTGGAAATGGGGAAAGATGCCACATTGGACTAGACCCCTGCGTGGGATGAAATAATGGATATAAACTCTATGAGGGTTTAAGGGAGGCCCTTCATGTTTGAGGCCTAGAAACCCTGACTCAAATCAGTGATCTAGTGGGCTCGATGGTCTGGTTTCAAGCCTAGAGAAATGTTGATGAACTAAATATTGAGGACCAATTGATGTAGGAATGGTGGGACTAAATCACTCAGTTGGAGCGTATTAGTACACAAATAAAGGATTTGGAAGATACCTTGTGCTGGATACACTCAAAATCGGGCTTCTACTCTCCAAAGTTTCAATACACACAAATTATAAAATTGAATGAGAAGGGACATGTGGATTGGTGGTATAATGTATTATGGAATTGAGGCAGCCTAACTAAAAGAAAGATCTTGTTTTGGTGCATTATAAGGCACAAGGTCCCTACTTGGTATGTTCTTCAAAAGTGGTATATGATTGAACCGTGTCAGTGTACTCTTTCCAAGGAGGAGGAAGAAACTAATGATAAGCGTTTCCTATCATGCCCTTTCACTAGGAAATTCTAGGAGCACACTAGTATCCTGTGCAACTCTATTATAACATGGAGTGGGAATAATTGTGGGGAGGCTTGGAATAGGTGGTGGGAAAATTGCAATGAATAAGCCCACAGAAGTATACCTCACATTTTTTCCCGGTGTATATGGCTTTCCAAGAATAAAAGTGTGTTCAAGGAGATTTCTTCTTGCCTTGATAATGTGGTGGTTGAATGTGCAGCCATAGTTTCCTCCTTACCTTCTGTTAACACTTATATAATCCACCGAAGGGTACAAACTCAACATATCTATTTTTCAATCCTTTGGGCATATTTCGATTGGGCAACGCTGCATGGCTCTTGTGGTGTTGGGATGATCATCCACATAAACCAACATTTTACGTTGTCTACTAGAGTGGGTCTTAGTGGTGGTTTGATCAATTTCTCTAAACTTCAAAGGTTAAAACTTATTCTCTGCTGGATTATTCAAATTGACATTAAATCGATTCAAATTTTTGGGGATTCACTGAATTTTATAATTTTTTTTAGCAACTCTCAGAGATGTCTGAACATTTTATTGCTTCCTATAATTGAATAAATAAAAAATCTTAAAACTCATTTCAATTTGATTTCTATAGGCCATATATACAGGGAATGAAATGGGTCAGCTGACAACTTGTTTGAGGTCATTCTACAACTTTCTCGAAGCTCGTGGACTATAGAGGAGAAAGATGGATAAGTTGTTCATGTGTTGAACACCATGAAATATTGATCTATGGTTTCTCATCATGCTCTATCCTTTATGTTTTTTCTCCAATCATACCATATCTCATGGAGGTTTTTGTATTATAATTAATATAAACATCTATTTTTGTATTAGTTTTGTAAATATTTATTCCATTTAAAAACTTTTCCACTGTTTATCGGACATATTTATGGGTTTTTTTAGTCTCTCAAGATGCCCTTTGGACATATATGTAGGGTGTCTCTCATTTTTGGATTCCCTTCTAGTTTTAATTTGTATGTTTTGTGTTTTTTTTATGTTTTTAGCTACCCTGCGGACTCCCCTCTGGTGGGTTTTCTTATGTAGCTATTGACCTCGTCTCCTTCGTTTATTTTGTGGAGGTGGTTTTTCAGCCTCCACCCTTTTCATAGGGCGATGATCTCTTACTGAATGTTGCAGAATCTATGATGTAACTGTTTGTAATTTTATTTATAAAAAGATCGATTTTTTTTTCCGTGGAAAAAAAATTGAAGTTGTATGTACTAATTTAAATTATTTACGGATTAAAAGAGCATTAATTATGCCTTTGGAGTGTTGAGTTGTTTGAGTCAAGTAGCACATAAGGATTGAGTTAAGTAGATTTCCTTCATATTTATTATGTTTGCTAAGAATGAGATGAGTGTTAGTTTGATTAATTAGTATTGCTTATTTTCCATCATTATGTATTTAATTATCAAAGGAAAATTACATACTCTGCATTTCAATACTAAACCAAAAACGCAGTACAACTTGTGTTTACGACTCTCGGATTGAAATTTAAGTATGAATAGGTTTAATTCGCTAATTAAAACTCTCAACAATGCACACTTTGATTCACTGTCCCTCAAATTAGCTCAGAAACACTCTGATACCATGTTAAATTTCCAAGATCTTAGGTCTAGGATAGAATATTAAAATATCTGACACTACCAAACCAAGAATCTCAACAAAACTACTTTGCACATCGGAATATAAAAAACATTAAATGAATCATGCACAGGATATAGAATTTTTTTTACATTTTTCAACCCAAATTCGTTATATTAAAAAACATATAATACAATAGTATAGGCTCTCATACCAGAGATAATGGCCCTCATACATATACTAATACAAGATAGAAATTGGGGCTTGGCGTTAGTACATCGAAAACCAATATTCCCTCAACAAGATATTCTTACATTATACCTTCCTGGTCCTTTGGATCCTCATATACAACTCTTGCCTCTATCAATTATCCAAGTCCATTTGACCACTAATCCTCAGCTATCCAATTTTCTCACTAGTTGATCATTCATCCACCGACACATAAACGTGTCAATACTCCTGTCGATTTTTTCACAACTCCACTTGTGAAAAACTCTCAATCTGCCCACTGGTGCTCCTCAAATACTCAGGGAATTCAACCAATATAGTCTTCATATGTTTCTCAAATGAATACCAACATACAACACAGATGGTTGCAACCTATCACTACAAAAATTCCATATCCCACAATGAACAAGATCTAGGAGGACTGCCCATCAACTCTTGTATAATTCCTTCTCCAGACACGAGTCTCAGGCTCCACAAACTACTCCTCAAGTTGGTCAACCCTTGAGCTCAACAAATGCCAATCTAGAAACTACATTTTTCCATTAAGGTGTTTCATATCGGGCTCCAAATTAGGCACTATCACGTTGTCCTCAAATAGACCATAAGTTCCCAATCTATCTCCACACTTGGTTTACTCTCATGTTTCCTTCCAATAGTTCATGAGTGGTCAATCCAAATTGTAGAATCTACACCTAGATATGACATCCTCAGATGTATGAAACCATTCTATTGTCTGTTAAAGGAATTCTCCAAATTTTCCCTTTTATCTGCATTAGAGGAGCTAGTGCAAAAATCTAGGATTTGATACAACAATTTCCCAAAAATTAGGGCATTTGACAGTCCATGTCAGCCCTATCTCTTGGCTGCTATAGTCCTCCAACTCTAGTCCTCTTTTAGGATACCATCCTCCTAGTGACTCTCATCAACAGGAAAGCACATCTGATCTGAATTTATGCAGGAATGAAATATAATACACATATAACCATAAATTAAAATATGCAGTGGAAATGAAAATTCATTTCATTAATATCAAATAATTGAAATTTGTTTACAAACATAATGGAAATAAACTATCTAGGCCGCTACTAACTTATCTCTGAGAAGCGATGTCACGGCTACAGGCATCTAAACTCCATGTTACAATGAGTCTCAAAGGCCTATATATTATAGAGAAACAATGGAAAACACTAAAAATTCAAAAACCTAACCATAGGAGATGAAACACCAGAATATGGGCCCCGTCGGGGTAAATTGGTACATCAATTTTCCGGGGTCGTAACTTTGACATACTATCTCTGTTTGATGCACATGATACATGATTATAAAGATATATCCAAGGAATAAAACTACTAATAATTAATATCAAGTCAAAAATGAACTCATGTTTACCAAAGGTTTGATGCCCAAAAAATGTCGTTTAGGGCCTCAAAATGGCTCCGGAATTTCACGACCCAAAAAACTAAAAAAAATAGTAAATTTTTCTACAATTAAGGAAACTGAAAAACTGAAAGAAATAATGGCAGGGGTGCAAGTGGAATAGGAGGGTTTCCACCAATATCCACTTGGATCATTTCTCCCCTGTGAGGAAGCAATTTTCCCCATTGTGTTGAGTTCCTGCATGAGATGAGGAAACTTCTGCCGAACTTGGTCCCCAGCGAGCCACTTGCCCTGGTGAAGGAGTTGGCCTACTTCGACAACTTGATAGAGCTTGATCCTCTGCTGGCGGGTGTTCTTTATCTGTGTGACCATAATCCGAAAGTTGTGGCTTGTTCCATGTAGTTTAGGTTTAACTTTGTTGGTGTGAGTTGTTCTTCCATGTCAAATGTGTCTAGTAGAGGTCGAAAGTAGGGCCGAAGGTGGTCGACATTGAACATTGGGTGCATACCAAAGAATGGTGGAATACTGAGCTCAAAGGCATTATTACCTATATCCTTGGTTATGGTGTAGAGAGAAGACGAAGCTTGCGGTGGGGTCCAGTGAGGCGCTCCTTCTATAAATGAGCCACACTTTGTCACCCACCTGGAAGTTGTGTTGCACCCGATGTTGATCATGGTGCTTCTTGTACTTAGAATTGGTTATGTCCAATATGTCATGAACCTGTTGGAGAATGTTTTTAATTATCTCAATGAAGTTGTTCGCCTTGGTAGCCTCATACTGTACATGAGCCGAATCAGCTTGAGTAACTGCAAATGGCATGGCTATATCAATGGGACATAGTGGTTGGAATCCCAAGCCCACCTGAAAGGGGCTATGGTTGGTTAAGCTATTAAGGGCTCTGTTATAGCTATGTTGTACATAGGGGAGGCTCTCATCCCATGTGTCTGGGTACTTTGAGTTGTACATGTGCATAATTTTTACGTTCATCCTGTTGACAACCTCTTCTTGGCCATCATTTTGGGGATGGAAAGCTGTAGACCTGGTGAGCTTGGTGTACATCATTGACCAAAGGCTGGACCAAAATTTACTGAGGAACATTTTTTCCCGATCTGAGATGATAGACTATGTGATCCAAAGTGTAACCAAAATTTTTCAAAGAAAATTTTAGCAGTGGATTCTACTGTGATATTCTTCTTGTAGGCTGTGATAATGGCCATCTTCAAGAATCTGTCGAGGACCATGAAAACATAGTCATTTCCATGCTTAGTAGAAGGAAGGACTGACATGTAATCCATGGATATTTATTCTTAAGGTTGACTAGGGGTAGGAAGTGGAGTATAAAGGCCTTACCTCTTGATGGTCGGTTTGGCAATGGTGCAGGAAATGTAGGATCTATACTTCCCAACATCATGTCAAAGGTTTGGCCAATCGAAATACTTATGTAATACTGCCGCTATTTTCTGGACCCCAAAATGCCTAGTGACCCGATTGTAGTGCGCTTTCCAAATCATCTTGGCACGCTCGCTTGAAGGAACAAAAAGGTGTCCCAGGTGACATAACAATGCATTCTCGAGGTGAAAATTTTGAACTTGGTTACCCTCCAAGAGCGTATTGTATGTGTGGCTAAATTCTCGGTCGCTCTTGTAGAGAAGTGGCCAATCAGAAGTCTCATGCAGACAATAGTTGAGAATGGTGGTTATTGCCATGATTGTTGGTCGGCTGAGGCCGTCTACAACATTATTGGTGCTTCCCTTCTTGTAGTTGACGTTGAAATGAAACTGTTGCATATATGTGGACCACTTCTGATGACGAATGTTTTGCAACTTCCCTTGTGTCTGTATGAACTATAGGGGTCAGTGGTCTATGTGGATGATTTTTTCCTTCCCCAAATGTAATTCTTCCATTGTCGGCATAATTGTAGAATGGAATACATCTCTTTGTCATAAGTGGGATACTTTCAGACTATGTCGAATAACGTCTCACTGTGATATTCCATTGGATGCCCCTGTTGAGTAAGAATTTCCCCAATAGCATAGTGAGAGGAACATGTCTCGATATCAAATGGTTGTTGCAAGTCTGGTAATGTGAGCACTAGGGCACAGTAGAGGCGATGTTTCAATTCTATGAATTCCTTCTGTTGAGATTTCGACCAAAATAATTTTTCTTTCGCTCCTCCCTTGGTGACTTGACTCAAGGTCCAAGTGATATATGAGAATCCCAACACGAACCTGCAGTAGAAATTAACAAGACCCAGAAAGAGGTGAAGCTCTATTAGAGTGGTTAGGGTTGTCCAATCACGAATGAATTTGATCTTGGTTGGATCCACATGAACTCCCCTCTCATCAATAATGTATCCCATATACTAAACTTGGGTCATGCCAAAAGTTCACTTCTCCAATTTGGCACACAAATTTTGTTTCCGCAATGTTTGGAGGAACTGTCAGATGTGGTGGAGGTGCTCTTTGAAAATCTGGCTAAATATTAGGATGTCATCCAAGTACACTACTATAAATGAGTTGTTGAATGGCTTCAAGATGTCATTCATTAGCCTCATGAAGGTTACAGGATCATTTGTCAACCCGAAAGGCATGACCATCGATTCAGAAAGGTCCTCCTTGGATTTGAAGGCAGTCTTCCACACGTCATACAGTTTGATTGGTACCTAGTGATACCCAAACTTCAAATCGATCTTGCTGAAATATTTTTCCCCTTTGATTTGGTCCAAAAGGTCATCAATCCATGGGATCAGGTAGCTATTCTAGAAAACGATCTTGTTAAGCACCCGATAGTCAATACAAAGTCTCTAAGTCCCATCCTTATTCTACACCAACACGATCGGGATCCCACAAGGTGATGAGCTTGGACGGATGTGACCTTCCTACAACATATCCTTAATATGACTCTTGATTTTATCGTAATATAGAACAGAGCACTAATATATTGGTCCATTTGGCTTCGACACAGATCGATGAGGTGCTTGACCTGACAGTGATGAGGCACCACTACGGGTGAGGTGAAGATGTCTCGGTAATCCTCCAAGACCTTATCCATTTGTTACTGTCATGGAGAGGAGCCCTGTATGGAGGTTTTGGCCACAATATTCTTCTTTCCTTGAGGGTAGATCATCAGGAAGACAAATTTCCTGGTTTTGGAAATGAGCTTATTGTATTTTTTTGTAGTAACCAAAGAGATAGCGGCAGGCGGTGGTACCTCTGGTATCTTGTACAACATATTTCCCAAAGTAACAATAACAGTAGGAGGCCGGGACTCATACACAACATGTCTCTTCAAAAAGTATGATTGGCGTAATAATACATCACAAACATCTAAAGGATCAATGTCACATAATACATCATTGGTGAAGGGCTTGACGTTGTAGGGAAGGTGGTATTGCTAGCTAAAGCAGAGATCCCTTCCTTGGTGAAGCGACCCGATGGTGTACAACTATGAGTGTGATCTAGTCAGAAATCCCAACTGCTTCACGACCTCTACTAAAATGAGGTTCTTTTGGCTCTGACTATTGACAATGAACTATAGCGGGGAAGACTTTACCGACATATGGGAGTGGAAGAGATGCTCTTCCTCCTCTGGATAATCTAGTTCTTTCTTTTGGATATTTGTGGTGGTAATAGTGGCATTGGGCTCCGCATCGATAATCTGCTTCCCTCTTTCATTCCCCTTCTTGGGTTTTGATTCAGTTTTGGAGCATGCATCTGATTTATAAGCCTTCATCTCGGCCACTAGTGACTTCTTGGCCAGACACTCACTTTTTTTGTGAGTGTAAATCTTAAGGAAATCACACCACTTGCTCGTGTCCTTCTTTGGCTTAGTGGTGTTTTTCTTTTCTTTTGGCTTTGGCATGTTGTCTTGGGCTGTCATGCCTTGGCTTTGTCCTTTTTTCTGTGGTTTGGGGGAACCTTTTGCTTTCTTTTGATTCACAGATCCAAAGTCTCACTTCCTCTATTTGAATTTATTCTCAATCTTGGTAGCATACTGGTATACCGTATCAAGCGAGGAGATGTCGAGGAACTCCATTTCCTCTTGAATGTATCTGTGTAGACAAATGCGGTACTTCAACGCAAAATTTTTCTTCGAATATTTGATACCCAAATTTTTCCATAGGGTATGGAACATATTCGTCAGCTCATGCACATCTTGATCCCTTTGCTGCTGCAACATAGTCCATTGTATGTACTTGTCCTCATAGCTCCCCATGGGATAATACTATTCATTGATGGAATCTTAGAAAGAATTCCAAGTGGGTACGATCGATAATAGAGAGGTTTCTCCCTCATCCTTTTTCTCACAGTAGGTTTCCCACTAGTCCTTGACATGGGGGGTGGCTTTGAGAAGTGAAAAAATAATCTTCTCCCAGATGGAAAAGTCATGAACCGAGAAATATCCTTCTAATATATTCAACAAATATATATGAAATCTGCATCTGTTTGTCATAAAATATGGGAATGTCAAAGTTTACTTGTACCTTAAAAGGGGTTGCACCTCTAGAGTGGTTATTGGATGCAGATGTGCTGCCAGTGGGTAGTCATTGAAGGATCTGGGTGAAGTTATCCATCATCGAGTTCCTTTTATTTTCAAGGCCCCCCTCAAGCAATATTTTAATAGGATATCCTACTCCCTTGTCTTTATTTTCGTCCCCCATGGGTGGTCATTGCGGTTTTCGAGGCTGGTATTGCAAAGGTTCAACCAGATCGAGCCCTAACTCCTTATACCCTGACCTCGTTGGGCACATGCAAAGAAGGATCGAGAAACATTAGACTGCTCTGATAGCACTGATCTAAATTCATGCAGGAATGCAACAAAATACATATATAAACATAAATACAAATATGCAATGGAAATAACACTTCATTTCATTAATATCAAATAACTGAAATTTGTTTACAGACAAAATGGACATAAAATAGCTATGGCAGTGGTAGCTTATCTCTAAGAAGAGATGTGGTGGCTACAGGCCTCTGAAATCCATGTTAAAATGAGGCTCAAAGGAATATATATTTTTTAGAAACAATGGAAAACCCTAAACATCCAAGAACCTAACCCTACGAGATGAAGCGCCAGAATATGGGCCCCGTCAGGGTAAATTGGTACATCAATTTCCTGGGGTCGTAACTTTTGCATACTATCTTCTTTTTACACACATCATACATATTTAGAAATATATATTAGAGGAATACACCTGCTAACAACTAATATGAAGTTTGGAATAGACTAATATTTATCGGATGTTTGATGCCAAAAAAATGTCGTTTAGGGCCTCAAAATGGCTTCGAAAGTTCAGGACCCAAAAAGTTGCCAAAATGAGTAAATTCTGCCACAATTAAGGAAACTAAAAAAATGAAAGAAACAATTTTGGGGCTCCAAGTGGAATAGGCATGTGGCCACCAATATCCACCTAGATCAACATCCTCCAACATACTGCTGGTCTTCTCTTGTCCTTTGGATCTGTGTATATGTAGGACTAGTTAAGGCACACTACAATAGCCCAAAACCACTATCCAACCATTGTTTTTCCATTCTAGACTTGTTTCCTGCTTCGCTAAAGTTACCAATATTTTCTTTGCATTTTCGTAGAGCTTTGTCACCTCCACAAGGCCCTCCACAACTCATGAATTACCCACAGTTATGGAATCTGTCTTCTAGAAGATTTAGTACCCTTTTTCGACCTGCATTAAGTTTGGAGAGGTTGTGGCTAGGGAAGAATAACATTCCCAACACTCTCTCCCCACAAAAATAGTCCTCCAAAACTTGTTGTAAATACAACTCCCTCTACGACACAAAATAGGTACTAAACACGCAGTTAAATATACACATAACAACCCTTACATCTCCTTATTCTTGCGGCCTAGCTCAACAAGGGAACCCACTTTCAATCATGTCCTTAACTTGTCTTTCAATCATGCTTTCCATATGCCTTTATAACTTAGTCATCTGTGGCCTATATTCATAAACATTACACACCAAAATAGTGAAAGGATCCTCCAAATATTTCCCTCCTTTCTTCCTTGATAGTCTTCCCCAAATTTGCACTAATTTAAGAGTTTTCCTGTTGTGTTTCTCACTTGAATGAACATTCAAATGTACTCACATCACCCCATATTTATACACCAATATAAGGGCTTCCTCCAATGTTATATTATGGATTTTCCAACTATCATTAGGTATCCTAACATTAGGCCAACCTTGATCAATACATGAGCAAACCTAACCATAACCTTCAAAAATTCATAACTCCATTTATAAAACTTTGAATTAGATGATTCTTCTTTTGTTAGGATTGTCTCGCCAAGAGCCATCAACCTCATCCATCACATGTTGAAATGTGACCGTGGTTTTGACCCAAATCCTGATGGGTGCAAAACCCCAAGCTTGGGTTTCAAGCCCACAAGTGACTCATGCGGCACTTTTCCCTCCAATCCCCGAACCCTAGGGATTGGAGCACTTCCCAAGCTACAAAAAAATAAAAATAAATGCAACATATATTAGAGGAGATTTCCAAGACTTAAAAACCTATTGTTTAAGATATTTGGCCAAGTCACTGAATCTCAAAATTAATATCTTATTTATAGAATAATGAATTTGCATTTTGAACATGATTTATATCTAAAGAGATTGTTGGTATTATCATTATTTTTTCAAAAACGAAAGATAGCTTACTCTTTTGATCTATTCCCATTACAAATAGTATAAAAACCTACCATAGATGTAGATGAGACCTTGAACCCTTGCATAATATAGTTTGAGGGTCTTTTCCTGAAATGATTTAGATCCCACACCAAGCCATTTGAGTTGGGTGAATCCATAATTATATTTAATGATGATAAAAATTGAATCTCCACACAAAATGTACAACATGTAAAGAGAATCAGATACAAACAAATTTACACACACCTAACGGGGCCCATAGATTATCCAAAGTGCTAGATGCGTAGGTTTGAGACAAGTAATCTTAAAAACTCTACATGAGAAATTTTAGTGAACTCAAGTTGGAAGAGCCCTTTTTCTTGGAAGGAATTCTTTTGCTAAAACCAATGTGATTTGATGTGGTGTGGAAACCACCAAATAAAGGATCCTATGATATAATTAGAGAATACAATGTGGAGAGAGACCTTAGTGGCTAGTGTAAAACCATAGCCATATGCCATGTAGTTAATACTCCCTTATTTTCGTCAGTCATACACAAGCACACATAGACATACACATAAAGGATTGATGATCCAATTACAAATAATATTAGAACCTCCCCTATATGTAGAGGATGCCTTGAACTCTTCCATAATAAGGTTTGAAGGTATTTTCTTGAAATTATTTAGACCCCACACCAAACCATTTGAGATGGGTGAATCCATAATGGTATTTAATGACAATAGCATTGAATCTCCACACACAACCTACAATATGTAAAGAGAATCAAAGACAAGAAAATGTATACACACCTAAGGGGGGCCATAGATTGACCATAGTGCCAGATGCATAGGTTTCAGATAAGTAATCTTAAAGAATCTACATGAGAAATTTCAATGAACTCTAGTTGTAAGAGCATTTGTCTTGGAAGGAAGTCTTTGGAAAACACCAATGTTATTTGATGTGGTGTGGAAACCACCATATAAAGGATCCTACAACATAATTAGAGACGAAAATGTGGAAAGGGACCTTAGTGGCTAGGGTAAGACCATAGTCGTACCATGTGAATAAAGATCCATTCTTTTGTAAGTCACACACAAGAACACACATAAAGGATCAATGATCCCATTACAAATAGTATAAGAACCTCCCCAGGATGTAGAGGAGGCCTTGAACCCTTGCATAATAAGGTTTGAGTGTATTTGATTGAAATGCTTTAGACCCCATGCAAAGCCATTTGAGATGGGTGAATCCATAATGATATTTAATAACAATAGCATTGAATCTCCATAAATAATATATGAGATGTAAAGACACTAGTACAAATAGCTAATTAGTTACTAAAAAAATGACTAAAATTTGGATATAAACGACTATTTTTTGGTCGGTGACCAATAGTAGCTAATTTACAGTATTTTATAACACGACCAACTTTTACTCATTTTTAGCTTAGTCATTAATTTGTTAACTCAATTTTGTTGTCTAGTAGTATATTTGGTCATTAATTTAGTAATTGATTTGGTCATTAACTTAGTCATTGATTTGGTCATTGATTTAATCATTGGTTTGGTCATTAATTTTCACAATTAATGGCCAAATATACAAAAAAATATAATACTATATAATCAACTAAGAGAACCAATTAATGACCAAAATTTTGGTCTTGTTATAAGATACTATAAATTATCTACTAATAGTCATATATATGTAAATTTTAGTCATTGTTTGAAACTAATTAATGGCCAAAGAAATATGACTAAATTTTTGGTCGTGTTATAAGATATTGTAAATTAGCTACTAATAGTCATATGTATGCAAAATTTAGTCATTATTTGTAATCACAAATTTATCATTTGTAGTGGTCATTTACCTTTTTTTAGTAGTTTCATATTCATTATATCGACAACTAATTTAGTAGTTTACATTCATTTCATTTACTCTCACTAATAATCATTATAAATGTTCATCATTAATCAATATAAACTACTAATTTTGTAGTTTTAAATTGGTTTTATGTGTTCATTATTAATCAACATAAATTAATTTTTATATCATACAATGTGCATGTTCATCTAATATGAAAACATAAAGTTGCATATGTTAATTACAATACTAAACAATATCAAGTGCAATTATAAATAATTTCAAGCACATAAATTATATTATATGTAATGTTAAAGTATTACAATGAGTTTCCTACTTAATATTGGTTGGATTACAATTTACCATGAAATGATGTTTCATCACTTCAAATCATTATAATTGCATTTTCAAGGCATTGCAGGTGAATTCACTAACTCTGAAGACCTGACCGTTAGTATATATATGTGTCTCTTATGCAGGATATTGGCTCTAAGGGTATCACTAGACTAGTTCTCTTCTCTCTTTTTTTGTATTTGTCGCTTCAATGTTATTTCTCTCCTCTTTCTTCAATTTCTGCTTCTTACCATCAATACTGAGTTCATTTTCTGAAAATAAAAGAAGTTACAATGTAGAGTGTAAGACATGAACGACAATGAACACTAGAATATAAAGTAAATTTGACTATAAATAGTTCAGACGACATATACCTCAACATCAACAATGTCAAAGCCATTTCCCCCCATACAAGTAAGAAACTTGAAAACATTTTCTTCAGTTGGGTGATAGTGGTAACTATAATGTGGCCAAATGACCTGTATAAACAAATAAAATAAAATGTCACCATATATACAGAATAACACCTTAGTAACTTAGTATTCAACCTTCGGGGAAATCTTAGGAAAAATCATGTCAACTAAGTTATATGATAAAAAGCTCAAGTTGTTGATAACTTGTAAAAACAAATAATATGAGGTCTGATGTTTAATCATTGTTGTTGTTTAATACTTGGTCACATTTATAAACAACATGTGCTCAAATAACAACATGAAAGTAAAA
This sequence comes from Pinus albicaulis, assembly GCA_034641835.2. NCBI lineage: Eukaryota > Viridiplantae > Streptophyta > Pinopsida > Pinales > Pinaceae > Pinus > Pinus albicaulis. Next base: position 103,169,456 of record CM076572.1, read on the forward strand.
TTTTCTGATATTCATGAAAATATCTTAACACAAAATAGATATAAGGATTCCACTAAATATCATGTAATACTAATTTCATCTTCAAGCTTTGGTTAATGTTTAAATGGACATGATACCAAGAATTTTCAATTTCACAGTTAAACGAAAAAAAAACAAAATAAAAGGAAACATACAAATACAATCAAACAATAAAGAGAGGATATCATGGAATGGAAATTATAATTATAAATTTTTTTTACCTGTCCACCGATGTCCTGTCTAGCATTCCTAAAACATTTTCTTACCCAAAATAACCCTAAGGTGAAATAATTAGAACATTAAAAGCCATATGAATTCATGCTATAAACATTTCCAAAGTTGATGCTGTGTGTGCCTAAAGGATCTCTAACAACAAATGAATCATATCGAAGATGTGTTATGTATTGTCTCCCCATCCTGTTTCCAATCACAGTTCCTATAACCTGCCCACAAAAGAGTCAAGTAACAATCAAACAAAGACATTGACATTTTTTTTATATATTTTATATCTATAAAATTTGAACCTAATTTATTTAATGAACATATTAATTCATATTTAAATCTTGCTTGGCATATGAGAAGGTATCAATTAGGTAGGATATCAGAAAAATCTACCTCAATGAGGTCCTCAAACAATTATTACAATATCAATATTTTTATTGTTGTGATATATTGGGTAAAAAAGGAGAACATATCTACAAAATAAAAATTCATATATTACTTATGTTCAAAATTTGTATATGGTGTATTCTTAGGAAACTTCGTAAGATGTTCCTCCATCTTTACGAAAGTGAACTATAGCTTGGTTAAACTATGTATCCTTTGATTCAACATCAATTTCTACAGGATAAATATCACATATTATTCTTTCTCATTTCTTAACATGTTAAATATGATAAATTGAAAGACACATAAAACCAAGAGAAAACCCTTTTATAAGAAAAAAAAACAAACAAACAGTGCCTCTAATAAATCTTCATTATAATATTAGAAAATGAAAAGAGAGTGGACCATTTTTGTTGTTTTACTTTTCCTATTTTTGCTATGGAAATGCTTGAGCTTCAGGAACCAACAAATGTGAGGGAATTTGTAAATGTGAAAAAAAAATATATTGACCTAATTTGTAGACTTCTTCAAAATTATGTGAATGATGCCATTTTCGAATGTTGTAAATCTTGTTAGAAATTATGCACAGCAGAAACAATAAAAAAATTACTGGAGAAATAAACATAAAAGGCCAGCAACAAATCATAAACATAAACACAAATGTTTATCCGGAAAAACCCCAAACTCTGGGGAAAAACCCAACCAATGAAATTTCATTAACCATTGGCCAAAACCCTGGCCAACCCGGCCAAGTGAGCCTCTTCATCGCTCACCTCCAGGCCTACATTACAATGAAGTCTTCCCAACCTCTTATAGGCTCCATTACATGCAATACCATGGGCTAAAACCATGGGTGCACAATACCATGTGCCCCAAAACCACTACTATTTACCCTAGTCAACATTGACTCTACCCCGAGTCATGTTTACCTAACAATTCCCCCCTTAAACTTGACTTGGGGATTATTGACTAAATCCAGCCAAACCTGCTAGATGAGACAACCCCGCTTACTCTAGCTCTTCCCCCCTCAAATTTTTACCCAGGGTAATTGGAAACTTCACATCCCCCCTATCACCTAGGTCTAACCCAGACTTTACCAATGATTCCCTAGGGGTATGCATGCCATACCAAGTCTTACAGCAGTATGCCCATTTACATGAAAAACATTAACTCCATAATAATAATAATTTTTATTTTTTTTTTGTTTCATTGTTGCTATTCTTTGTATTAACATTCTCTACATTCATTCATGATTTCCTCTCCAAAGAGGACATCAAGTTGTACACGAGTCTTCCCAATTCTCTCCTCAACCATGTACCACCACACTATGATAATTATTTGATTGACTCATTCCACAAAATCATCAAATACTTTCTATGCAACCAATTCCCATGGTTGCTTTCAATATTCATGTGTAGACTCATTTGCGGCCCTTTAATCTTGGTTTATGTTGCACCACCACTAGTGTTTTTCACCCCCGGAAACTGCATCGACCACCCAAGTTTCAGTCATTCCTAGCTATCATAGCCTCCATCGAAGCATCCACCACAATTATCCTTTGCCCCCTTGACCAGTGGATCGTTAAATCCAATAACCATTGAGTGCTCTTCTCTATTCACAATGCAAAGAGACTTATCCAATCTAACCGCTCAATCATGCTGCAATTCACCTTTTGTTATTCTTTCTTGGCATTACATCTTACTCTTGATGTACCAATCAAGATTAGATCTACCAACGCTCGATTGTCTCACTGCAAGTATTCATGCTGCAAGTTCTTTCACGACTTCCCCAACATGAAAAAAATCTCTTTGATTACAGTGCATGCCAATGCAAACTTGATCATCGAACCTTTGAGCACATGCACAATTTTTCTCCGCCTTCGATCGAATCTGTCACTGTCTATATGACACATTTTTCTTCTATGACCCTGATCTGTAGATCGTTGTTCCGAGGAATAACGGAATCGACATGTCCTGCCTCGTCTCATGTCGAATCTCAGCAGCAGCTCAGGAAAGACACCTGCTTCAGACGTGATCCTGGGGTCAAATTGCACGAGCTTCAGTTGGTGATGGACAGTCACAAAAATAATAGCAGCAGCGATAATAATATTTCACCCCCTCCACCATTATCTTCGAACTTGAACGTCGAGGCTGTCGTAGAGCACTTTTATGCCTCTCAATGGTCCTAGACAACTTGGGGAAACAACAACATCAAAAATCAGACAAACGGCTCAGTATCTGCATCGAGCACGAGCTGGATCCTGGGTCGGCTTCAAAGGTGGGGAAGAAGCGTTCCAGAGCCTCCCGGAGGACACCAACCACGGTTCTAACGACGAACACCAACAATTTCTACACCAACACCGTTACCGATGAAATAGGTAACCTGACCTCAAAACAGGAACTCTAGCCCAAAAAGACTCAAAAAAACATGAAAAAACACCCCAAAAACAAAAAAAAGTGTATTCCATAATGCACTTAGTTTTTTTTTAAGATCAAATTTCAACATTTTATAAAATTATGCTAAAAACAAAATTGTGTCTTGAAAAAAGGATTGAAAAGACACCCTCAAAAGAAAACCAGTTGATGCTAGAATAACAAAAAAAAAGAATTGTGTCATATTTTTGACATTTTTTAAAATAGAAATAACATTTTTTAATTTTTAAAATTCAAACATTAAAAAAAACCTAAAATTTAAGAAAATAAATAAATTTAAAAAATAAAAACATTTTAAAGCTTAAAATTTAAAAATATATAGGAATAAAAAAATAAAAATAAAAACAAAATAAAAATTTTAATTCAAACATTAAAAAAAGCCTAAAATTTAAGAAAATAAAAAAATTAAAGATTAAAATTTCAAAATATATAGAAAAAAAATTAAAAATTAAAAAATAAAAATATTAAATTAAAAAAAAAACAACTTAAAAAAGAAAGAAATTATTAAAAATAAAATATAGAAATTAAATTTAAAAACGAAAAAGAAAATGTTTATTAAATTAAAAAAAATAAAAAAATAAATTTAAAGAAATATATTAAATTTTAATAAATTTAAAACTTAAAAAAAAAAAAACATTATTTAAATTAAAAGTAAAAAAATGAAAAATTAATTAAAAATAAAATGAAAAATAAAATACAATAGAAATATTAAATTTAAAAAAATATATATTAAAAAAAAATTTTAAATAAATTAAATTTAAATATATAAATATATATATATATATATATGAAATATATATAATACAAACTTAAAAAATATTAAATTTAAATTATAAAAAATAAATTATATAAAATATTAATATATATATATATAATTAAAAATATATATATAATTTTATTAAATTAAAAAAATGCAATATTAAAATAACAAATTAAATTTAATATATATAAATGAATAAACAAATAAATTTTGAAATAAAAATTAAATTTAAATATAAAGAAAAAAACATTGTTAAAATAAAAGTTAAAAACTTTAAAAATTTAAAATGAAAAATTGAAAAATAAATTAAAAAATATATTAAATAAAAAATAAAATAAAAAACAAATTAATTTGAAAATATTAAGTTTAATTAAAAAAAATCTAATTTTAAATACACAATTTTAATTGAAATAAAAAAAAATATAAAAGTTTATGTAATTAAAAAATAATAAAAAATTAAAAAAAAAAAATATTAAACAAATAAATTTAAAAAATTACAAAATTTAAAATTTTAAAATTAAGTGAAAAAACTAAACATAAATTTTAATAATAAAAAAAAAAAAAAAAAAATCATTAAATAAAAAAAAAAATACAAAATTTATTAAAAATTATTAACAAAAAAAATAAAAAACAAAAAAAATAAAAAAAACAAATTAAAACAATTAATTTCAAATATAAAAATTAAATTAAAAAAAAAATTGAATTTAAGAAAAAATAAAATAAAAAATCAAATTGGAAAAAAAAATTAAAAGTTGAAAAATTCCTTAATTTTCACCCGCCCGGAATCGGCTTCCCGCCCGGCGAGGGCGATTCCAGAGACGGGGCCGGGAGGGTGATTAAGAATCGCCCTCCCGTCGGGGACCCGATTCGGAATCGCCCCTCCGCGGAGGGAGATTCCATAAACGCCCCGCCCAGAGGTGGCGGCGGGGCCGGCTGGCCGGGCGGGTCGATGCGGCCCTCCACTGCGGCCGGCTCTTCTCACGGCCCCGTGCGGTGCCACCACGATCAAAAAATTCCTTTTTTCTTTTAATAATTTTTTTTTTTTTTTAATTTGATAAATTTTTTTTTTTTTTAATTTTTACTATATTTTAATTCGTAACATATTTTTTTGTTTTTTTTTTGTTTTTAATTTTTAATATTTTTTATTTATTTATTTATTATTTCAAAAAATAATTTTTTTTTTTTTAATTCAAATTTTTTATTTTAAATTTAATTTGTTTTAATTTGCTTTGTTTTTTTTTTTTTTTATTTTGTTTTTAAATTTAATATTTTAGATTAATTATTTTTTAAATTTTAAAATTTATTCATTAAATTTATTAAATTTTAATTTAATTAAATTTTTTTTTTAAATCCTTTAGTTTATTTGGTTTTTCATTTTTTAAATTTATTAATTGTTCATTTAAAAAAAAACAGTGAATTTATGGATATTTGTTTTTTAATTATTTGCACGTGGTTTTTTTCATTTTTTTCATTTTTTAATGATAGTTTTTTTTTTTTTTTTGGTTAATTTTAAAATTTGTATTTTTTTTTCTTATTATTATTATTTTTTTAATTTAAATTTTTAAATTTAATTTTTTCTTTTTTGTATTTTATTTTTTTATCTAAATTTTAATTTTGTAATTTAAATTATTTTTAAATTTTCTATTTTAATTTTTTTTTTTTTAATTATATGGTTTTTTTTAATAACTTAGAAAAAAATGTTTTTGATGTTTTTTTATTTTTATTTTTTTAGTTAATTTTTGTTTTTTTTCTTTAAATTATGTGTTTTTTTTCAAATTTTGTCATTTCTTTTGATATAATTTTGAAATATTTTTGTTTTTTTTTGTTTTTTTTTTAACGAGTTAATTTTGTTTTTTTTTACATTTTTATTGGTTTTTTTATTGTTTTATATATATATTTTTTTTAATCTAAGTTTTGTGTTTTATTACCAACATGAAAATCACCACTCTAAAAAAAAAAGGTTGATGCTGCATCAATACGTTTCAAAATTAGCATGAAAATCACCGCTCTAAAAAAAAAAAAATTGATGTTGCATCAATACATTTCAAAATTAGCATGAAAATCACTAACATTTTAAAACAAATATTCATACTTCATAAATAAAAATATTAGAGTGTCAAAAATGTGCACAAAGAAAAAATGGGTGATTCTGCATCACCACTTTTCAAAATCGGGTGCTTTTTATGCTACCAAAAAAAATCAGGTAATAGTGCGGTTACCTATTTCATCGGTAACAGTGTTCGCCATGGTGCAGGAGTTCACGGGTATTCCCCCGGCCCCTTTGGCATCTCCTTCCCCCTTCTAACACAACTGTGGGATGGACTTCCTCGGCCCTCGAATCCTATCTGGTAACCCCTTCCTTCTCCGTCGTTCCGTCAATTCCTCATCGTGTGCGACGGACAGCAGAATGTGGCAAGGGGTAATTCTGGACTTCTTGTTATCACAACAGCTTCTTCGGCCAACTGCAACACTTCTGCGATGAGATATTGCAAGACACCGACCCTTACATATCACTTCCCGCAACTTCTTCACCCATTCAAATGTCACACAGATCTGCCTTCATCACACACAGATCTAACCAGAACATACAGAAACCTCTAAATGCAACACCCAAAAAAATAAAAAACACCCACATTTGCACATCTATGTTCCAGATTTTCAATGTAAATGTAGATTTTCCTTTGCCACTTCGCAGATACCATAGAAATAACGATTTCCATACCTTGATGGCTTGCAAATATCTTCAGCGTTTCTTCTCTTACAGACTTTAATTCGGCCGATGACCATGAACATCCTAATGTCCTAGGTACAATGACTCCTCCTCTTAATATATGTTTGCTTGATCTACCTATTCACGTAGGCAACAAGCTTGCTAATGGCTCTGATACCATTTGTTAGAAATTATGCACAACAGAAACAATAAAAAATTTACTGGAGAAATAAACATAAAAGGCCAGCAACAAATCATAAACATAAACACAAATGTTTATTTGGGAAAACTCCAAACTCTGGGGAAAAACCCAACCAATGAAATTTCATTAACCATTGGGAAAAACCCTGGCCAACCCAACCAAGTGAGCCTCTTCACTGCTCACCTCCAGGCCTACATTACAATGAAGTCTTCCCAACCTCCTATAGGCTTCATTACATGCAATACCATGGGCTAAAACCATGGGTGCACAATAAAATGTGCCCCAAAACCACTACTATTTTCCCTAGTCAACATTGAATCTACCCGGAGTCATGTTTTCCTAACAAATATCATAATAAGAAATGGCCACATTGGATGCAGATATTAAATATAAAAACTTGTGGACATGGCAAGTATTCTAATAAATTACATTGTGATGACAACCATGGGCCTCCATAGGTTATAGGTCCTCAATATGTTGGTATTGATGATGAAAGAGAGATGGAAACGATAAGTATGGGTGGTCCTATTTTGTATGGTGGATGTCTTCAAACCAAGGTTTTCATCTCAATGAATCTAGGTTCCGACATGGTAAAACTGGATCTGATTTTCACCCAATTTCATTCCATCATACTTTGTCAAGAATCAAGAGGACATAATGGTCCTTCAACTTATAATAGGGTTTCTTTTGAGGTTATAGATAAATCTTATCCAAAGAAAATGGATTTTTGGGCTCCAAGGGATATGGATATTTTAAATGATAATAATTATATGTTTATTTCCAAATATTTAAATGTAGGGATACATTTTGTGGATTTTACTAATAGATAGAATGAGAGAAATAATCCACGAGGAGAATCTACTGGTCATTATGATTAGGGAAATACTTGGAGATAATAAGACTGTTTAGGTTCAAATAAAAGATGGTGTTGATTCTTGTAGCTCCATAGTTGTTGGTAGTTTTTAAGGTAGGAATTTTGGTTCTTCAAGGGTAGGGTCCTTCAGCTTAATTGCATCTTCCTTGGTCCTATCACCCAAAAGAAAAACACAATAAAAAAATATTAAATATGTTAAGTTTAGGACAATTCCTATTTGTGTAGTTGTCAAGCTTATAGTTCTTTTTTACTCTGTTATAACTTTGTTGAGACCACCTACTCTACAGTCAAAAATAATAGAGGAGCCATTAGTCATACCTACCCATGGTCTCTTATAAGCATGATAGAAGAATAGGTTGATCCATTAATTATAATTGCAAAGATATTGAGGAAATAAAATACATTACCTAGTTAACCAATTACACATTGAACCCTATATGGATGAGTAGCCCGAAATATAGCTAGTTTTCTCTATCATATGCCTTGGAAAGACAAAATCACTAACATTGCTTGTCAATTTTCTGTTTGATGTTATAAATTCATTCTTGGGGTGCTACTCCTATTCCATAATGGATTTGTTTCAAAGGGAGGATGCAAAATTGTTCTAATGACATGGAATAAACTTAGTGGATTTTGACCCGACATGCAAAAAATTTTGTAATTATTTTGTAGATGCTATTACATAGTGATATTGGTCTAAAATCATCTCATTCTTGTCTAATTTTTGGGATTAAAGCCTGAAATGTGGAATTGAAAGCTCTCAAATATTTCCTATGTATTTTATTTTTTCAGAAATTCTTAGTTGGTCTGTTTGAAGGAAGTCATAGAACCCGTAGAAGAATTCTATTGTCTTGCTAAGTGGCTGAGGGTTCTTATTATTTTGGAAAGAGTGCAGAATTGTTTGTAAATATTCATTTGATATTTGATCCATTAATGCCTCATTACCCACCTTACCTAAAAAACTGTGGAAATATGAATTCATATTTAACTATATCTCTTAAATTTATTCTATCATCCTCTTTATAAATTCCCTCAAAATGGTTTGTTGATGAGAAAATTTCTCCTTGAGATGAGACACCTTATCACGAGGAAAATTTCGTTGATAAAAAAAATCATGAGGCAATTTTTCATTATAATTATGAGATGTTGAAGAGAGAAAATATCTGCTATTTAGTAAAGGCTATGCATGAATGTTAGTGATTTGGTACAAGGAAATACATAGGTAGCGAGGGAATTGTGGAGATTCCCTACAACCCTTTTCCCAAAAGTGATACGTGAGAATGTATGCTTATTAAACAAATATATTTGAGAATGTGCACCATTTTGAAGGCAAGAATATTTTGTATGTAGGTGCAGGAAGTTTGATGCAGGCTCCTACAACCGATCCAATAGCCCACCTGCTTACCTAGGACTACGATCTATGCACTTCCCCGCTTGTCAACTGCAATTGCTCCAATTTTTGGTCGAATTGTGCCTGACGACTCGTCACTTCGACTTCAACTAGGCTACTCAACCACGTGATGGTGGCTACTAAACTTGCACTGACATAGTTCTATATGGATCTGATATAACTCCTCCATCCACAAACTAACTATGATGACAACTACCCTTCTATTGCTCAATTATGTTCCTTTTCCCTTACGATTTCGCAACGGTTGAGTGGTGTCGACTAGTCTAGCACGTGTTGCTTCCTTCTTAGTAGGTTTCCACCTTATGCTTCTCATGGTTTTGTTTTTGTCAAGTGTGGGCTTGCCTGCAGGCCATAACTCTTCCACCAATGATTGTCGACCACACCTTCCCACCTCTACCAACAAACTACAGTTGAAACTACATGCTTCTTCGAGGTGATGCTGGTAGATCATTTTATACCAACCAGACTACGTCGGCCAACCCTTCTTCATGCAGTTGTCTTTTCCTATTGGTAGTAGAGCTTGATCCACCAGTGCCTCCTTACCCACCTCACCTGCAAAACTGGGGAAATACGAAGTCATCTTTAACTGTCTCTCTTAAATTTATTCTATCATCCTCTTTATAAATTCCCTCGAAATTGTTTGTTGATGAGAAAATTTCTCCTAGAGATGAGACACCTTCTCATGAGGCAAAGTTCATTGATAAACAACATCTTGAGGTAATTTTTCATTATAATTATGAGATGTTAAAGAGAGAAAAGATCTTCTATTTAGTAAAGGCTGTGCATGAATGTTAGTGATTTTGTATGAGGAAAGACATCGGAAATGAGGGAATTGTGGATATTCCCTACAACTCTTTTCCCAAATGTGATACATGAAGATGTATGCTTATTAAAAAACTATATTTGAGAACGTGCACCATTTTGAAGGAAAGACCATTTTGGATGTAGGCGCGGGTATTTTGATGCAAGCTCCTGCACCCAACCTGATAGCCCACCTGCTTACTTATGAATACAATCTATGTGCTTCCCTGATTTTCAAGTACAGTTCCCCTAATGGCATTAAAACTCCTTTGTAGCTTTCAAAGAAAGGTCAAATTTCAAAATTTTCACATATGACTCAGATATTAATTATAATACATATTTGTTGGAATTTCATCAATAACCTTGAAAATATATTTATCTTTAATGATTTAGGAATTGATGTTACACCTAGCTAAAAAAATACTCGAGATGAGAATTTCACAGAATTGAAATAGATATCACCTCTCTAGCAACTGGTACGCTTCCTTCCACAGTTGTTACCACAGAGCAAACAATCTTAGATATTTTTTAAAGCCAGCGTCTCCGACACACTTGTTAAGCATCAGTATTTTGAGTCTCGGGAATCTATTTTGATATGAAACTAAGAGGAACAACATTAGTCACTAACTGACAACAAGGAAGATAATATATAACTTGAAAATATTGAATTCATGATACTTGAAAAAATGTATGTAAATAAAATAGATGCACTATTAGCAGTCAAAAAGTGAATGTTTGAGATGTGGCTTGAACCTACCACTCTTATTATCTCTGCCACCTACAATATACCAATTTTCACCTATTGTTATGCCAGCATGTCTAGCCCTAGGAGTCACCAGATGACCCTGTAGTTGCGGTTGAGACAACTCCATATGGTAGTTAGCATCACAGCTAATCAGAATAAAGATATATTTAAATAAAAAGGGAAGTAAAATAAAAGAAAGGAATAAAAAATTCATTACATCTAGAAAACAAAGCTATATCAAACAAATAGTGAAGACAAAATGGAGCATAGCAACACCATATTTCAAGACATACAGAGGAAAAATGCCAAATAATATATAGGAAATTTTTAGCTAGTTTAAGTTTGGTGTCCACGTTTACTCAATTTTAAGGAATCCATTTTCCTTAATATGGAAATTTTATTAAAATATATAATGTATTTAGAATTAATTAAAGCAATATGTATGCAAGGGAAGAAGGCTACACTATTTATAGTAACCGAATAAGAAACATTGTCAAAATTTTGACAGTGTCTGATTGATAAAAATATGAGCACAGATATAAACCATACACAGAAAAGGCCAAACTCTTATCATTTAACATGAATGCATCCAATAACCTCCAATCAGCCACAACCCTCTTCCTCTTGGCCAGAGAAAACACAAGGCGAGGATATGATTTCTCTGCTCTGATATCTTTCAAAGATCCCTCCAATGTTCGAGTGTAGACATGAAGAGTCTAAAATGCAGATTCTCTCTCAGGATACCTGAAACCAGTATACCTTGGTTCATTTAGTCATTTGAAATAATCAAGCAAATAAGACAAGTGGGTAATGGTAATTCAAGCTTCCTATACTATCTACTCACTCTATAGCGATGAACTTTCCTAAAATGAACTTAATCTTTCTTCTACTAGCCATCAACATGATTTAGCTTACCACCCTACCACAAGCTCATATAGATCTCAAGGACATGATTTTCTTCTACTGGTTATGGGCAATGGAAGTCATGGAAAAGCATACAAGTTCCTTACAGCGTGAGGAATAGTGGAATAATAATAATGGAGGAAGATAATTTTCAAATGAAAAATATACATTATATCCCTTACCATGCATGAGGATACATGTATTCCCCAAGGAAGTGACATATTTTTGCAGTGCACATAAGTCTAAGGCAAGTGGAAAATATTTTTAGTGAAGCATGGGAAAATTTAGAGCACTCTACCAAAGGACATGTCTCAAGGGAAATACACCCATGGGCCCCTTTTCCTCTTCCCCTCTTATGCATCCATAATCCATTTAGTTAAGAAATAGTGCAAGCACAACACAAGATAATAATTGGCAGAAAAGGATTCAAACCATATTCAACAATATATTAATATGTTGGAATAGGGTCCCCTAAAGCTACAAATTTTATACAATTATGTATATTTTTGGTATTAATTAGTCTAATGCAGGGGTTTTGGGGTGGGTCAAAGCCCCAAACACTTTGTAATGGGTCAAAGAGTAGACCAAGGGTCCACAAACCATAGTTTGCAGATCACTGGAAGCGTAGGCTAAGTCGTTATAAATAGATAAACATTTTGAGTCTAGAGGTAGGCAAGAATTAAGTCCGATGCTAAGTGCAAATTGTTAGATCTATTTTGGGTTGTTTGGGTAAGGAATCCTACTAGCTGTGTGCACAGAGATCCTCAGTCCTATTGTGTTCAGACCCTACTGGCTGTGTGCGCAGGCTGTGTTAGATTGTAACTGGGTTTGAATGATAATATATTCAGATATAGTTGAAGTATCTCTGCGTGATCTGGATCTATTGTGTTATTGTTGATGTGAACCTTCGGAATATGTTCAGAGCTGCGAATAAATTTACGTATCGGCTTATGTTGCAATTATATTTGTGTTATGCATATGTATATCTATGAGCTATATCAGATGCGAGTATAAGGGTTCTATGATGGTTTATGTTTAGCTACGAGCACATATGTTTATAGGCCATGTTTTAAGATATCATGTACTTATAATTGATGTTACGCATGTGCATGTGAAGATATTGAATAGATCTAAATATATATGTTGTGGTTACTAAGTGAATATACTATGGAAGCCTTTGAATAGACCTGTGTGAACTTGGTAAGTTACGAACTTAGATCTGCTTGACTAACCTACTCTCTCTTAGGGTGCAGAAACCTAGTTTCAGCACCCTCCCATACTGCTTCAGGTGAGACTTTGGCCTACACAAGTAGGTCACTGCCAAAAGGGCTAGTAGTATAGGGGTTTGTTGGAAAACCTTAGCCTCTAAACTTGGGTCAGGACCCCTCGAGCCAACAAATGGTTCCGTTTCCAGGACCAGGAGCATTTTGAGAGAGATATTGGGTAATTCCAAGGGAAAATTAGAGACCTGAGAGGAAAAAAATTGAAGAGTGGTTTTAGAAACAGGTTCAAGAATTTGCAGTAAAAGAGAATCGCAACACGAAGTTGATGACTAAGAAGTGGAAGAATAGGTACATTTTCAGTGAAGTCTATGAAGTTTTCTTTGTAACATTTGTGAACAAGCTTCAGGAGTGGATGCAAAGGCTCGTAGATTTCCAGATGTGTTGGAAGGATGAGCAGGTCACGCAGTGGACTCCAGAGTTGATCCAGTAGTTAGAAAGAACTAATAATACCATCACTCGTACGATAGATCACTGAGTGGATAGTGTGTTGGGATGATTTTTGACAGATTTCATAGTCAATCAGTTCGTGTCCTATTCTAAGGTAGAGAGAAGGTACAACCTGAAGTGGTAAGTACTACAGAGTCAATAAAGAAGGGGACAGATCAATTTACAGCCCATTAAGAGAACCAGATGCACATGAAGTAAATAGCCCTCCAATGACACCACCTTCGAATCCACATAAGGGTAAGAACTCACCTACACCTCCTCCTCGACTGCGACCCCTAGAAGTAGATATGGTCATGCACATGACGCTACCCACCTTCAAAGGTGTAAGAGATGAAGATATTGACCGATTCTAGTTTGTTGCAGAGTCAGTATAGACTACAGAAAATGTGGCCAATGATGTTGTAAAGAGGGAACAATTATCCCTTGCCTTCAAAGGAAGAGCCCTGGATTGGTACATGGGATACGCAGCTCAACATGTGAATGTGACCATTCAAGAGGTTAAAAATGCCCTAAAACAATAGTTTTGGAAGCCCAAGTCCTACTCTCAGAAAGTGAATGACCTAAAAGATTTCAAGGGCGGGCCCTCTGAGTTTGTATGGGAGGCTGACTAGTGGCTAAAGAAGGTTACTAGAGAAGGGTAATTTTTGTATGATGACAGACAGCAAAATGAATGGTTCATCGCTATGTTACTACCTCACCTGCACGTACCTATGGGTCAGCAAGCCATTGAATCACATGAAAAATATTTGGAGATTGCTATGAAGTTAGAAGTCCTGCCAAGAGATAATACCCAATTAGGAGTACAACAAATCTGAGGGTAGTTAGAGGCGATGCACATGGAAATCCAGAACCTACGAAAGGATCGAGGGAAATAAGCTAGACTAGACGCATGGTGCATATGATGTAGGGTATCTGGCCATACCATGGATCGGTGCCCACTACTGACAGATTACCTACAGGCCGGGGGACCTAGTCCGTTGCACCCTAGGGAGAATATGGGACCAAGTGGGCCAACATTGTGGTGTGATGATTATTGCGTAGCTGTCCTACATCATACTAACCACTGCCCCTATCTGGGTGCGTATGTTCCATAACTGAAACAAAAATGGTGTCGGTTTTGCCGATCAGTGGGACATGATGAACAAAATTGTTGAACCTATGATTTAATATTAGACCGGGGAAACCTATATAGGGTACAAGCAGACCCTTCTTCACCAATATCCCCCTTCGGCATAGGTGGTCCCCAGCTAGGGGCAGGGGAGGGTGCAGAGGTGGAGGCGCAGGTCAAGGAAGAGGACAACAAATTTGTTATAACTATGGAGAAGTAGGACACTTTGTGAGGGACTGCCCGAACCTTGCGAGGCAATCTTGTAGATATTGTAGACAGATGGACCATGTGATTGAAGACTATCCAATTCTAATAGCAAAAATGAAGGAAAAGTAGTAGACACCTACGTAGAACGTGTAAAGGGTTAAAGCTAAACCACGTGATGAAGGCCCAAGCATTAATGTCATAACACGCAGTGGGATGGTTACTGGGGGACCTGAGGAGAAAGCTACGACTGACCCTCTTATCTGAAAAACAACTGTCAAACAAGAAGGATTCAACCTACAAAAGGAATATGAAACCTTTGTCGCAGCCCGCAAAGACTTCACTAAGGATGAGGCACCTATGCCAAATGTTCCAGGAAACCTAAGAACTGATGATGAAGTTAAAACATTTCTCTAGGAATGTATGAAGTTGTTGCGAAACTAGAAGGTAGTAGAGAATTTGCAAGCATTAATAGAAAACTACGCAAAGAGGTCTAACCCACCTCCAAAAGCTAAGAATGTACACAAGGTGTACAAGCATAAGAAACACATTG
Source organism: Pinus albicaulis (assembly GCA_034641835.2). NCBI lineage: Eukaryota > Viridiplantae > Streptophyta > Pinopsida > Pinales > Pinaceae > Pinus > Pinus albicaulis. Next base: position 103,184,513 of record CM076572.1, read on the forward strand.
GTAGGGAATTGTGGCTAACAGCGTAGATTGGTGACTATGAAATGGATCAGGTTATTTTGGACCTAGGATCAGATGCGAACGTATTTCCTAAGAAAACTTGGCAATGAATGGGAGAACCTAAGTTGGAATGGTCCACTATCCAGCTGCGCATGGCCAACTAGCAGAAGATCATACCATTGGGGTGACTGTCAAATATCGTGGTAGATATAGCAGGAGTTAAGGTCTGTGATGACTTTGAGGTAATTCAGATTGTAGAAGATGTGGACCCCTATCCTGTGCTCCTAGGATTGGATTGGGCCATAGATATGGGAGGTATCAACAATCTAAAGAAAAGAAGCATGGTGTTTGAAATTGAAGGTATGCGGGTGATAGTACCATTAGACCCTGCAGAGGGAGAACAGTATATGGATCTGGTACATGAAGAAGAGGACATGGATCACATCTATAAGTTAACTGCATGGGACGAAGATTAGATCAATCCTACGGCTGATGGTGTGATTTGCTGGGAAAAGGACATTGAATGTTTCTCTAACTCCAATGAGGAAATGGAAAATTGGCAGAATCAGTTACATGATCTATCTGCACTGCGATGTATTGGAATCACAAATAAATTCCGATGCATCTCCTTAGAGGTAAGATAATTTCCCTACTTTGATGGCTCTAGTAGTATTAAGGAGTTTTGGCAAGCATTTAAAGCTAAATTCCCATAGGAGAAGAGGCTATGGACCCTTAATCTAGCCATGCACACAACACCTGCGAGATGGTGGGACACACATAAAGGGGCATTCCAGGATTGGGAATAATGTCGGGATATGATGGTCCTGCGATTTGAACCTCCTCTTCACTTGCGATTAAAGACATTCCTTGGCTCGAGTGACCCATGCAAGCATTTGTTCGCTTGGATGGATAAATGGTGCAACTAAACTATAGAAGAATGGGGTCACTTATTTATTCATGCCTTGGGATCAATTCCCACCGCATGGTATTTAGATGAGGAGCTACATTAGCACACCTGCCACTGGGAAACATTGAAGGATGAGTTTGTAGGGAAATTTGGGTTAGTAGGTGGGACAAAGGTGCTTGATGAAGCTCTGTAGGATATTGATACCTTCGTATTTGATGAATCACACCCTTACTCAGCACTTGAGGCACCTAAATGGGAAACACAGATCCAAGATATTGTCAACCGCCACAATTTAGCAATAGAAGAGTGCGATGAAAATCCATGAAATGTCTCTATCCCAGAATCTAAGGGAGAATGTGCAGTTGCTGGACCCTCATTACAAACTATCAACGTTACTAAGCCTCTAAAGCTGTGAGAAGTCAACATTGGAACAAAAGAGCAGCCTAAGTTGGCTAAAATTTGGGACTACTGGGATGATGACACCATAGTAAAAGTGGCAGAGCTGCTCACGGAATACCAGGAATTATTCCCAATGAAGTTCTTGGAGCTGAAGGGGATTATAGGGGACCTAGGAGTCATGTGCATCGCTTTTGAAACCAGATGTGTGCCCTATGAAGCAGCATCCTTATCGACTGAACCCTAAGTATAAGCAAAAGGTTAAGGAAGAAATTGATAAAATGCTCACCACAGACATCATAAAACTGATTGACCAGTCAGACTGGGTAAGTCCGATGGTGGTTTAGGAGAAAAAGATGAAGGGGGAGATACAAATCTGTGTTGAATTACACAAATTGAATTATTCCTACGTGCATGATCCCTTTTCCACACCATTCTCAGATGAAATCCTTGACAGCGTGGGTGGGTAGGAAGCATACTCATTTACAGACGGGTTCTCGGGCTACCATCAGATCAGGATCGCACCTGAAGATTGTAGAAAAAATACGTTCGCTACTAAATGGGGATCCTTTCAATATACTGTCATGCCATTTGGGTTCAAAAATTCCCCTACCATCTTTTCACGGGTGGTGGTCGCACTGATCAGAGAGTTCATCCACAAATTTTTGGAGGTATATTTTGATGACTGGATTGTCTTTGGATTGTTGAAGAAGCACGTCTCAAACCTGTGCATGATGTTGGATGCTTGTAGGAAGCACCAAATATCCCTGAATATCAAGAAGTGCATATTATTGATACCCTACAGAATCCTACTCGGGAACACAGTCTATCGACAAGGACTGATGGTTGATCCTGCCAAAGTCATAGTTATCATAAAACTGGTAGTAACTACAACTGAGAAACAACTATGCTCGATCCTTGGACACACAGACTACTACAGGAAGTTCATTCAATGGTACACGCTAATCACAACACTTATGGAAAAATTTCTTAAGAAGGATGTGTCATTTTTTTGGGATGACGAGTGTTATAATAGCTTCGAGTTACTCAAGGAGAAGATGGTCTCTACACCTATTCTCATCTTTTTGGACTGGGCAAAGGTATTCCATTTTCACATAGATGCGGTGGGGATCGCCCTGGGAGTTTTCCTTATGAAGCCTAGAGACGAAGGCTTTGATCATCCTGTTTCATTCGCTAGTAGGAAACTCTTTGGCGTAGAGCACAACTACTCCGCTACGAAATGGGAGGGATTGGTCATGGTTTACACATTGTAGAAATATCGACATTATTTGTTAGGAGGACACTTCAAAATATTTACAGATCACTCGGCTTTGAATTACTTGGTGAATAAGTCTGTGCTAGGGGTAAATCTGTTGATGGCTACTACTATTTTAGGAATATGATTTTTAGATCATTGTCAAGACATGAAAATTGAATTGGACTGAACCACTTATCCTGAATTGAAGGTGGTGAAGAACCAACCAATTTAGATGAACGAGTGCTTGATGCACAACTACTTTCTATTAGGGTAGTTGATGCACACTTCGTTGACATCATTCAGTTCCTAACTAGGGGGATGGCACTTGTGAAATATTCGGTACAACAGAAGAAAGAATTGGTAACTCACACGAAATATTTTACCATCATCGCAGGTCACCTATATAAGATGGGAGATGACAAAGTGTTGTGAAGATACATTTTGGAGCATTAAAGGCATGCTATCTTAGCAAAAGCTCACGAGGGTGTAGCAGGAGGTCACTATGCAAGGAATGCAACAATGCAAAAGATCTTGAGAGTTGGACTATGGTGGCCTACCTTGCAGACGAACTCTCACGACTATTGCAAAGCTTGCAATATGTGCTAATGAACAGGAAGGCCATCATGCTGAGATGATATGCCCCTGCAACCAAAAATGGCCCTACAAGCATTTGAAAAATGGGCCACCGATTTTGTAGGGCCTATCAACCCACTGGGAAAAATGACAGGTGCACGCTACATCATAATTGCCACTGATTATGTAACCAGATGGGCCAAAGCACAAGCTGTGAAGGATTGCAGTGAAAATACCATTACGCACTTCAATTTTCAGCAGATTCTAACCAGGTTTCGATGTCCGAATATCTTAATGAGCGACAGATGTATGCAATTTGTTAATGAAACAATACAGTCCTTGACGGAAGAATTTTGGATCCACCATGCAAAGGTCACTCCGTATCATCCACAGGAAAATGGGGCAGTAGAAGTTTTTAATAAAATATTGGAGAAAGCACTGACTAAGGTATGTAAATTTGATCGCAATGACTAAGACATGCACATCCCGTCTGTTCTTTGGGCTTATCGAACCACGTGCAAAAATTTGACATGGAAAACACCATTTAGGATGGTCTATGGCAAGGAGGCCATTATGCCCATGGAGTATATTGTTCCTAGTCTGTGCATCTGGTGGCTTTGGAGGAAGATTGTTTCATTGATAACTTCCATCAGCAGGTTCAAAAGGCTCAGGATAAGGCATGTCATGATCAACATATCCGGAAAAAGACATTTGCAAAGGGTGATTTGGTCATGTTATATGATAGCCAGTTTGCGAAACACCCAGGGAAGTTCCGTCAGCACTGACTCGGTCCATATATGCTAAAAGACATTACTAATGGAGGAGAGGTTTGGTTAGCTACCTTGTGTGATGATATGTTACCAGGCTATGTCAATGGTAGCTAGCTCAAACCGTATCGGATCAAATGACTATATGTCCGGAGTAGCTGTATGGGGCGGAGTATGCCCACCAAGCAAGGTAAGTGTGGAAGGGACCATGGTATGCGTAGGGAGCGGCCGCATATTGGGAACCCCAGAGGGGTGTGCAGGGGGTTCAAGAGTGTGTTCAGAGCACATAAGTTGTGCTAGAAGTGAAAAGGTGCACTAGGAGTGTAGGAGGCCCGCTGGGAGTACAGGGGTGTGCTGGGCGCACAAGAGGTGTGAAAACTGGCCGTTGAAGCAGTAAAATCAGGTAAACGACAAAATTTACCATTGAAAGGAGCTAGCAGCCGGCATTTAATGCGGAAATTTCAAAATATTTTAATCGATTCCTTGATGGTAAGTTTTTGATGAGCCTCGTCCACATATTGATTGATCCCCATGGCTATAAAAGTAGTAAAATCGATCAGAAAAGGGTTCCATATCTCTTTAATAGTTTGTACTTGGCGATTTTGTCCTTGGAAAGTTTTTGCTATGAGATTTTATGTGCCTATTGCATTCCATTCGTGTCTAAGCATCCTACACCCTCTGACAGTAGCAACCCTAAGTTAATTTTTCACGCCAGAAAGATGACCACCAATCCCGCTAAAACTTCAGAACCTGTAACGTCGATAGAACAAGAATTCGAGGAAGTACTGGGAGTCCACCCTGAAGTGGAGGAGGTCGTGTCCACACCCAACAAGGAAAAGCATAAAGGGAAAGAAAAAGCACAAGGATCAGGGAAACCCACAAAATGGGCTGGGATGAAACCCCGCACCTCACCTTGAAATGTGAAGTCCCCACAAGTGGCGGGCCAGGCAAGCTCTCCTGGGCTAGTAAAAATACCCCTATCTACTCAAGAAAAGGACTAGATGGTTGAACCAATCAATTTGCTATTGTTCTTTATTCAGCCTCGTAGGCCCTCAATACACACACCAAAGAATTTTGATGGCCTGCACACCTATCTGCAGATGCCGCTAACTTCGGGTGAGGTCCCATCATTGGAGAACCCTTTGGCAAGCTCCATGAGATCAAATTCGATGACCATGACTTGGCCAATTTAGAGGCCTTCCCCGAGCTCGCACCTAAGCTATACCTTGAAAGGATACTAGAAGATGAAAGGATAAATATCTCCCCCATGCGTTGGGTGCACGGGTTGGCTAGTTTTGGGCTCTTGAACCTATTGAGGATGCCCCATTTTGGCCATTACAATATTATAGACCAAATTATGTGCCAAATTCTTGCCTTGGTCCATGATGGCAACCTGTGGATCCAGGATCACATCCTTATCAATGTCGTGCTTATTCACTAGATTATTAGCATCCCCATGGAGGGACAAGACCCTATGGTACACATGAACAAGAAGTATGAGCAGAAGATCGCTGAAAAAGTGTGCAAGGATTAACATGTGCTATAGAACACTCGGGGGTTCATGATCAACACCATTAGCAACCCTGATACGCAGATGGGTACCTTGTTGCTAGTGTGCAAACTGATGCAAAAAATGTCAGGCTGCCACTATTCTAGCGTATCTCATTCAACCGGTAGGTCAATGTGAAAATGGGTTGTCCTTGAATTAGGCCTAGTACCTATGCAACGAATTCCTGGAAAATGTTCGCAAGGCCCGGGATCAGGGGCACGCATTTTGCTACTCTTGGTTGCTAATTCTCATTATGTTGGTCACATGGGAAGCTCTGGAAGATTCGGTTCTCCCTGAGCTCATGCCTGATATGTGTGAGGGGGCACGTTATGAAAATTTGTGGGACTCTAAGGACACATAGCGCATTAAGGACAACCAAGTCTTCTATGTCCTATTTCAGAGTGGGCTCGCAATAGCTATCAACTCCTGGTTTCATTTGTCGCCCACCATCTATGATAAGTATAAAAGCATCGTCGTGTTCCAGGTAACTATGCAAAATATACAAATCTGAGGATACAAGGATCTAGCGTAGGTTTCACTCCCCTACATGGTTGATGATGAAGACATTGACCGCCTAGTTACGACTTGGCCTCCACAATAGAATCTAGGCTTCAAATAAAGTATAAAGGACTCAGCAAGGATGAGCACCACGAAGATCACCCCGCCTATCAGCACCAAATAAACCAGAGGATAGAGAAAAAGTACGGGGAAGGGCGTAGAAGCAGCATCGCAGAAGGGTTCGCAACCGAGAAAAAGTATGGGGAAGGGCATGGAAGCAGCCTCGCAGAAGGATGCAGAATAGGATATAGGTGCAAAAGGTTAGGAGGCAGGAGGTGTTGACTCCTCCCAAGGAACAAACCAAATGGGTGACCCTGCTAAAGGGTCACGGAAGAAGCAACACTCTTAACGACCAAAACGCGATGAAGGCATTACGTTGACAGAAGGTAACCTCAAACAGGTCGCAGACGCGGTCACTTTGGCTAAAAAATACAAATGGCTGGCTTTGAAAGAGTAGCATAAATCCATGGTCGACACCATCTAGGCTGAGCTTCGTGCTCTACATTTAAAGACTGAAACTTTGCAGACGAGTTTGATCCAGGTCAGAACAACCCCAACCACAAGTAGGGCAGTGATCAATATGCCAGAAAGCTTCCTCTTCCCTCTACCTAGCGCAACCATCATACTGAGTCCACACAACTTAGGAGTGCAAGTCTAGGCCTGCGTAGAGGTACAATTGGATCTCACCTCCCTGCCACATGAACTGTTGCAACTTCTTCACGTGTCCCTATTTGAAGAAATTTAGCAGAGCTATCATAAAGTACACAAGCAGCTCAATATGGCTGAGTAGATAATCGAAGAGAAGACCATTGAGGCATCCCAAGCATAGGCTGCCTATACCCTTGTCGGCACATAGCAGACAGAACTGGAGCACCTAATTAGTAGGCTCTTCATGGACTTTACCGATGACATCCCAACTACTGCAACCCCCCAGGCCAAGATTGAGGGGTTGGTCACAATGCTAAAAGCCTCAAGGATCGAGATCCAGGTGGTCAAGACACAGATGGAACAATAGATCGCGGAATTGCAGGCCAAGTTGCAGCTAGAGATACCTCCGAAGGTAAGGTCTCAGCAAGCTGCACTGGTTACAGAGGCCACAAATGTCATTACAAGTCAAATTTCTCAGGGTGCACAATTACTGGAGACAACAATGCAATTATGGACCAAGGTGTAGCGTGACCCTCTCCTGCGTAAAATAAACCAGGAGTTGTGCCATACGGAAGAATATTTCAACTAGATGGAAGCTACACTAACCACTTTGGTCCCTTCTCAGTTATTATCCCGATTATGCACCAGCCATGCAATCATATATGACATGAAGTGTAATACTCCCAATTAGAAAAAACTCAGCAAGCATGCACTAAAAATTAATTTTCTGAAATGTATGCCATATAAATGAAAATAATCAGTTGGATCCCATAGATACATCCATCTAGCATCTAAGTCCCAAAGGATATTATAAATAAATGAAACTAGGTGAGGTAAACAAACCTTCCACACTAGTGTAGCTGAGAATGATCAAAAACCCTAGACACTGCTACTTAGAAATTATGCAGAAAAGGAACAACATAGTTTTAAGAGGGTTTCACTTGGAAAATAATAAGACAAATAGATCTACTCATATATTAGACAATAATGCTTTAAGAACTGAGATCTAGTCTCTTTATACAAAATACAAGAGAACCCAACAAGGCTTTCTTGTCAAACACTCTACATACAAAATGTGATATTCAGAAATTTACTGAATCACCACTACAACACTGATGCATGAGAGTGTATAAGGCTGAAATATGTCTGATCTGATGTATATCCCTCAAGGGCTTCCTCCCATGAAAGGATGAACCTCTCAATCACAAGAAAACACTGCAATGAAGCCACTGGACCATGCACTGAAGCTACCTCCAAAAATAATGCATTCCCTAGCTGAAAAAGTGCTGGGACTATTAGGGAAATGTGTGGTATGCTACCACAGATCTGAAACAATCTCAAGACCTCTCCAAACATGTTTCTCAAGTGAAGTAAATCTTCCTCCAAGGAGAAACTATCTCAGAACGTGGGATTCCAATCCCTTCCAGTGCTGCATGCTGCAACACTGCACAATCTCCGTCATAAAATACACTGATGAAGTAGGCCTAAGCTTGGATTTAAAACCTAACGTGGAAAATGAATGAAAACTCTCCCAAGAGGCTCCTCAAGGAAAGAGGTGGGATTCCTTCTCGGGAACACCCGATGCTAAACAACACTGCTACCTTGCTAAATAGTAAGAGGGAGAAAAAGTCTGAGAAGACAAGAATAATAATCTAAGACATGAAGAATAATGATGTCATCCTCTTCCTTAAATAAAACAAGATTTTTCTTGCCCTTGGCCCCACTCAATTAGGTCATCTCTATCCAAAGATTCATCTCCCTCCAAAACTATGTTATTCCTTCTTGAATTCCTTCTCCTCCACAACTGCGTTGTTGAATTAGTCAAAGTGGATTGAATCAACTTGATATTATCCCTGTTTACACATGGAGGTGTTTTATTAAGCTAGAAAGAGTGTCCCCTTTCACACTTGGAGGTCTTTTATCCCTCCTTAGAGGGCTTATGGGCTTTTCTACCCATTTATTCACGGGCTAGTGTTGCTGCTGACTCTAATGTTCCATTTAGCTTTGAGGTTAAAATTTTGGAACATTACAGTCCTCCCCTCCAAAATATTTTCTTGTCCTCAAGAAAATGTATAGGGAGAGAAAAATTTCTCCCCTCCTCCTCATGTGCCCCCCATCAATAGCCTCCATCACTGCATCAAGATAATCTACAAATAAATTTTCATCCAATGTCTCCTCCCAAGTGTGCAAAACCAATTGGTCTACATCAATCAAAGGTGGAAAGTGTGAATGGAAACCTTCTTTCTATCTCATGGCCTCCACAAAGTAGGAGTGATGACCAACATGGTGAATGAGTGCCTCCCTCACCCATGCTATCATCCAAATGAAATGAGCCATCCTAGGTAGCTCATCAAAACAATCATCAACCCCGGTTTTATACAATGTGTTGGGGCTGCATGGAGAGAAATGATCCTTCCATCCAATTGGTTTCTCTCTCCATTTATGGAAAACATGGGGCTGCCTCTATCCTTCAACTGAAATGGCATGGCCTCCAAGAATGTCCCAAGTTCCCCCATCAAAAAATTAAACCATGAGGTGCCTCCTCAAGTTCTCCAAGTGGTTCCTCCCACAAGAAGAGAAAAAGTTTGATGTGGCAATCATGATTTGCCCATGGTTCCTCTTGAAATGTACAACATATAAGGTGGGGGAAATCATGCTCCCAATCAGCATCTCCAATCTCAAGCCCACTCTCCAAGCAAAGCTCCCCATGAACATAAACATATCAGCAATATATGGAAGCAAAGTACAATGAGAAAAAGTTGCCAAATGACAACTAGAGAGTGAGTCATAGTTCCACTCATGGAACCAGCATAGCGCATCCTTTGCCTGCATCAAAATAATAAATAACAAGTGCTCTACTAGCCACTTGTTTTCTGCCACAGTCATCTCATAATATGGAAACATGAAGTTACAATATGGTGTCAATGGTGCACACCAAGAAACATGTAGCTTCCCCCACAAACCACCAAAAGGATAGCAAAAATAAATGCTACAAGTAGCTGCTAGTACATCATCATACAATATGTAAGAAGAGATAACTCTCCTCCATACATCATGCTTCTCAAAAAAAAAAAATAAGTGCAATACAAAATGTGAAATTCTACCTCCTTCATCATGTAATTGAGGTCTTGAGCTGAAATGGCTCAACTGGAATCTTTCCCTCACCTCCAATGAGTAGGGAAGTGGCTGTGACCTTCTATCTGTCACCATATAGGCTATGCATATCTTCATATGCTGAAATATGTCATGTTGGATTCCATCCCAAGTGAACTCCTCCATCCCCTAAGCAATCATCCATACAAAATGAGTTACCTCCCAACATGGCAACTCCTGAAAATCATATTCCACCTTGGGATTCTACAATGTATGTGGGCTGAAAATCTAATCTTGGTAGACAAAATAACCTACCCCACACTATCCTCCTCTCCACTTAGGATAAGTGTAGAGTATATGCTGATCTTGGGCTGCAATGATATTTCCCTCAAGTAGCAAGATGGGGATTAGACCTCCAAGGAGCTCTCCTCCAACGTTATGAAACATGTTGTCCCAATTCATCTCATATGTGATGAGTTGGAAGTCACCATCATATGGCATCTAATAAATCATATGGCTCACCTCAAATGGAAACAAATGTTTTTTTGTAGTGGCCACATACTCTCTCATGCTCCCATTAGAACATGCATTGCAAACAATGCGAGAGTTCTCTCCCCCAAGGGACACATCCAACCAATGTGCCATTCTGCCAATCATGCTCCCAACAAATATAAAAGCAACAAAAACATAAGGAACCATAATGAGAACCATGCTTTCTGCCATATGTAGCAAGGGAGAAGGACAATGGTCCCTCAAATGTAACCAACGCAGTTTGGCCCTCAACTGCAAAAACGTGTGGTTTCTCAACCACTTGCTTTCTATCCCACTCTCCTCATATGTTTGGAGAAAGTGAATGATGTATGGTGCAAAGTGAGCATGTTATCCAAAATACATCTCCTCCCCAAGTCCTCAGAGGGAGTGGTCACCAACCCTGCTCATGGCCTCAAGTAGACCATGAGGTCTAGAAAAAAGAATGCTCCTCCTTGGAGCAACATCCTACACATGTATGGTTAAGGATGCATAGATACATTATACAATTCATTATGCAAACAAAAAATACCCTTACCATATTTCTTGTTCATGCAAATGGAGTGGCTCATAGATGAGTCTCCTCTCATCCTCAAAGAGAAAAGAGGTGGTTGTGCTAACTCTTCCAAAGAGTTATGTATCTCCTCCATCCTTACATGATTCATGCATCTCCTCATATGCTGATATATCTCCTCCTCAAATCCCTTCCAAAAATACCCCTCCATGATGGTGTGGTATGCACTCAAAGAACAAGTGTGGTTGAAAAGGAAATCCTCATGAGATGTTTGTAGCAACTTCTCCTTGAGCTTGGAAGCTCAGGATAAGAAGATCCTACCATGATAGTAGATGACCCCATCTCTGACGGAATATACCTCCTCCTGCAATTGGTCATCCAATATCATGTAAGTGAAAATATCCTTGGAATAATCCACCAATAGATGGGAGTTCCAATGTGGATCTATCCTCCATAGTGAAAGCACTGATGATCTCTCATGAAGAAAATCTGTCATATGGTCATCCTCTCCTTTGACATCTCCTATTCCAAAGATTTAAGTTGGAAGGATCCTATCCTTACCCTGCTACTTCTGCCACAACGTAGAATCTGAGATGAGAGTGGGTAAATATGATGTTGAGATAATGCCTCTCTCCTCCTTGAGACTACCCAAGACTCTCAACATTATAAAATTACCTCCCAAGGTCTCCACTCCTCTAAAATCAATGAATGGTGCCTCAAAATTTCAAGAATATCTCATCATCTACTGATCTAGTGGTCTCCTTGGTGAAATGTCTCCATGCAATGAGACATCATCATCAAGAGTAGAATGCATACATGAATGGAAAAACTTGTCCCTGCTCTCACTGCGCAATCCAATATCCCTCTTAGGTGCATCAACCTCATGAAATAGACAAGGATGTGTGCTCCTCATCACACGATGCTGGTCATCCTCCCTATCTCCTCCTTGTATCTCCATAGTTGCACACCTCATCATTAATGGCACATGTATAACATGAGTTGTGCCTTGATCTCCACACATGAGATCCTGGGGACTTGCATGCAAAGATGCAAGAACCCCTCTAGTGGGAGCAAGATCTCCTCCTTCCTTTGCATGAGGTGCTATATCAACTCTAGATCTGACAACGTTGTTGCCCTTAGCTTCCTCATCATGAATGAGCAACCCTCCAATCATTGGATCCTCTTTTGGAAAATGGATCTCTTTTCCTTCTTGTGCCAAAATATAAGATGAAGGTCTTGCCTCCAACAAAGTATAATGCAAGATATCAGCCTCCTTTATGGTTTCTGAAGTGGTTTTCAGTCTACAGTTTCCTCCATCACATGTAAGGGTTCTGTTTGTCTAAATGTGTTTATCTCCTCCACATGTGTTTCAGAATTCTTCCTACCAAATCTTTCCATCAAATTTTTAATGAACTTTGAATAGGAAGAAGTGTTTGCATTCTTTAAATAAAATGACTCAATTATCCACCATGAATAGGCCTTACCTCCAAAGTGCAGTGCTACTACTCTGATGGCCTCATCTTCAGAAATATGATGCTGCTGAAAAAGGTGTCTAGCTCTTCCAACCAAGCCTTGGCTAAACATGTAGGGGAACCATCAAAGATAGATAGAAGAAATCTATCCTCATTATGTTGCTTGCTCCTCCTCACCTTGATCTTGAAAAACTCCGGAAAGGTGATATGATCTCTAAACTCCTAAGTTTGAGATTCATACTCATGCAAGAAACTACTCAGAGTTTCCCTCTTAGGCATCCCTTCTTCTTCTCTTTCTCCTATGGAAAAACTAGCCATGTGACTGCGCTATACATCATAGGGTGTGGCTGAATGCTCACACTCCCCATAAGCAAATCTAGAGTTTGAATCAGTTTCAAACCATCTTGGAGATTCTATACACATCTCCCTTCTTATCTTCTTGAAATATTCATGAATGCTCCGTACACATCTTGGAAGAAGATGTGTGAGTCTATATTCCTTTCTCCCTCCACATAATGGAGTATTCATCTTCTCTTTGATTGATAGCATCATGGTTGAGATCCACAGGCTGAGCCAAGGTTATGCTCCGATACCATTGTAATATTCCCAATTAGGAACAGCTCAGAAAGCATGCACTAACAACACTTCAGAAATATATTCCATAGAAATTAAAATATTCACTTGGATCCCATAGATACATCCATCTAGAATCTAATTCCCAGAGGAGATAAGAAAGAAATGAAACTAGGTGGGGTAAACAGACCTCCCACACTAGTGTAGATGAGGATGATAAAAAACCCCAGACACTGCTACTCAGAAATTTTGCAGAAAAGGAAAAGTGCAGTTTTAAGAGGGTTTCACTTAGAAAATAAGAATACAAATATATCTACTCATATATTATAAAATAATTCTTTAAGAACTGAGATCTAGTCTCCTTATACAAAATCAAGAGAACCCAAAAAGGGTTTCTTGTCAAACACTCTACATACAAAATGTGATCTTCAGAAATTTACTAAATCACCACTGCAACACTGAAGCATGAGAGTGTATAAGGCTGAAAGATGTCTGATATGATGTATATCCCTCAAGGGCTTCCTCCCATGAAAGGATGAACCTCTCAATCACAAGAAAACACTGCAACGGAGCCACTAGACCATGCACTGAAGATACCTCCAAAAATAACACATTCCCTAGCTGGAACAGTGCTGGGAATGTTAGGGAAATGTGTGTTCTGATACCATATATCTGAAATGAGCTCAAGACCTCCCCAAATAGGTCTCTCAAGTGAAGTAAATCTTCCTCCAAGGAGAAACTAGCTCAGAAAGTGGGATTCCAATCCTTTCCACTGCTACACCCTGCAACACTACACAATCTCCGGCATAAACTGTGTTGATGAAGTTGGCTGAAGCTTGGCCTGAAAACCTGATGTGGAAAATGAATGAAAACTCTCCGAAGAGCCTCCTCAAGGAAAGAGGTGGGATTCTCTCTCGGAAACACCCGGTGCTAGAGAACATTGCTACCCTTCTAAATAGCAAGAGGGAGCAAAAGTCTGAGCATACAATAATAATAATCTAAGACATGAAGAACAATGTTGCCATCCTCTTCCTTAAATAAAACATGACTTTTATTGCCCTTGGCCCCATTCAATTAGGTCATCTCTATCCAAATATTCATCTCCCTCCAAAGCTGCGTTATTCCTTCTTGGATTCCTTCTCCTCCACAACTGCGTTGCTGACTTAGTCAAAGTGGACTGAATCAACTTGATATTATCCCTGTTCACACACGGACGTGTTTTATTAAGCTAAAAAGAGTGTCCATTTTCACACTTGGAGTGTTTTTATCCGTCCTTATGGGGCTTATGGGATTTTCTACCCATTTATTCACCGACTAGAGCTGTTGCTAACTCTAATTTTCCATTTAGCTTTGACGCTAAAATTTCGGAACATTACATGGAGACCCTTTGACAGAGGAAGAAGACATTGAGTGATCACCTTAAGCCATGGGTGGATGATACGCTCAAGCTATCTCAGGATGTTGATGTCGTCGTAAAGCAGCTGAACCAAAATTTGGATGGCGTCACCACTGCTACGGAAGGCCCCACTTCGTCGAAGTTGGTGGAGATAGCCCAGAATGCTGCCGCACAGAGTGAAGGAGTGATGCGCCTGCTGGTGGATGCAATCAAGTAGTGTTACACAGTAATTTGTCACCGTCCCTACCATTCCCCGTCCCGCACAATGGAGGACCCATTTTGTGACCTGTGAACATTGTCATGCCTTGAAAAAATCATCAATGCATTCCTCTAAGCATGAGCTTCAATTGCCCTAAAGACATCTCCTTGCAAAAAATCATAAAAACATCTCCTTTTGCATTGGCGTTCGCAGACAGTTCAGCACTCGCGCCAATGGGGAAAATCCTGCAAAGAGGCCGCGCCAACTGGCGCTCTGTCCCAGAGCAGTAGTCGCGCCAGCCAATTTAAGGAGTGTTTTTTAAATAAAGATGGCGAAAGTTGAGTTTCAACAAACTCAGAAACCATTGCCTATCTTGAGTTGGGAGGTTTGGCTGCGGGAGTTCTATGGAAGGGAAGTGGTTTTGCCACCTCCCATGGAACCTTCCTTGTTGATAGAGCCAATCCCACAATAATAGGGATCCCAACTCCCTCCTTTCCCATCTATAAAAGCCTGCTCAATTCCATAGCAAGCTAGTCTTGAAGTGCCTAAGCTTTGAATCTCCATATTCCCAAGAGCCTTTGTGCTGTAAGAGCCCTCTTTCTTCCTTTAAGGCCGACTCAAGTAAGGAGACTATTGTCGAGAGACTCAGGAGAGGTTTTCCCTTTCCCTGGCGAGCTTTGCGAGACGTGAACGACTGGAGACCCATCCAAAGGAGACCACGACGTCAGAACTTTGGTTGTAATCTCTTTCAATCAATATTTAATGAATGATTACGATTATGGTTCCACTCTATTTTCGATTATGTTAATATGAGTAGTATCCTTTCTGACTGATATTGAGTTACGTATGCCGGATTTTATGCTTGTATTTGTTTGTTTCTTTCATGTGCAGGTGTCCATCCGCGGAGATCGTGGAGGATCGTGCTCTGCCAAGGCTGAGGAACGGGAACGCTCTCTTCTTCAGATCATAGCATTGGATTCCAGGTAGGCTTCTATCTTTAGTCTTTTCATTCGTAACTAGGAACTTGTGTCATAACATTTTTTATTGTTGCTAGACCCCTATTGGGCTAGTAGGGATCGCCTCTGTCCGCAGAGGGGATTTACCTCCTCAACAATTTGGCGACTCCGCTGGGGAGCGTCTGGATTTCACTGTCTCGTTTGTATTGTCTCGTTTTGATTATTTTATGTTTTTCCTTGCTTGATGAGCCTTCTGGGTTGGGTTCTTTTGCTATTTTTTACTTCTTGGTTTGCTTAGTATGCATTGATCTGCTTCTGGAGTAGTTCTTTTTGTTTTTTGCTGAGAAACTCGACTGGCGCGCTTTTTAGCTTGACAGTCGCGCCAATTGGCGCATGTTGCTTTTGTTTAGCCCGCGCCAATTGCTTTCTGGTGCCAGTTTCAGCCTTACAGTCGCGCCACTCCTGTAAGGTTTTTGAGTTTCCTCATTTTTGAGCTCTCTGGGTTTGGTCAGTGTTTTTCTTCTTGATTTTCCAACTGCCTGAGTGTGTTGGAGTCCTGTTTGACTGGGAATTCACCTCTGTCCTTTGGTTGTTTGCTTTTATCTATCGATTTCACGTTTTGAGCCCTAGGGCATCTAGTGGCTTAGTGTATCGAGCCCTCCTTGGGATTTTTGGTGTTTCGTTTGTCCGGTCGACTTCCTAATTGATTCTCCACATCCTCTTAGTAGTTGTTCATTGTTTTTTTGCGATTTTTGGGTGATTTCTCATTCCTTCATTCAAATTTAGTTTGGTCTTGCATTGGGCCTAGATCACACAACCCATTGGAGCCCTTGAGTCTTCTCTTGGTTTTGAGAGACTTTGGTCAATTTGGGATCTGATTGCTTGCATTGTTGAGTGAAATTTGTTTGTTTTTCTCTCTCAATATCGTTTCTCAAATTGTTCTGTTTGTTTTCAGTTTGTTTAGTGCGTATTAGCTATCAAACGTTGAAAATTATAAAAAAAAATCTCTTGTGCTTTTGGTTCGATTAGTGCAAATTGTAATATTTTCGATTTTTCTAGTGATTAGTAATCTGAATGAAAAGTTTTTAATTTCATTATTTGCATTAGAGATCTCATTGTTTGTCTTCCGATCATTTTGTTTGTGTAAAATCTCTCAACTCTTCTGTAACTAGTTTTCATCGAAAAAAATGTTGGATTGTGGCATGTAGCTTTGCATTTAGGAGTCTTTTAAGACACTACATACGATAGGGCCTGAAAATTGAAACTTAATCGAAGATCAACTTTAAAATCTATTCAATTAACCTAAGGCAGCATTGAAATTTAACGAAACATTTTTAGAGGTCTAGGCTAGAGACGTGTTCCGGCGTCTTTAAACCTAGCAGCTGTCGTTCGCCTTTTGGCTTTAGATAACGCTAGTACGGACTTGTGCTCCACGTACTGTCGCGTATATAAAGGGAGACCCCTCTAGGTTTTCAATCGTACATCACCGGAAGCGGGTTTGCCCCTGTACCCGTAATGCACGAACATTGAAGTTGCTGCGTACGGAAGAATCCCTTGAATTTGATTTCTGTTTCATTATTGAAACCAAGGTGTATATTGCAGTTCACAGATATTTGATACACCCTTTGTGCCTAGTTTTTCCTGAGCAGTCATTTGGTCTTTTCTGACTCCCTAAACTTGAAAAGGCCGTCAAGCACTTGTCCTTTCATGCTTGTATCAATCTGAAAGAGATAGAGTCATCTTTCTATTGTTTATCGACTCTTAAAATATGAAACGATAGAGTTTCTTACTTTTCAATGTGGTAAAAATTAATCACCCACGATTACACGCCCGCTTAGATATTGCTTGTTGACCGTTTGATCGTGTGCCCTTAACTCATTTTCAGCCCGTGTGTGTGTTTGCTTCTTTTTCTCTGGTCTTTTGCCACAGTGGAGGAACCTTCGGTTTCGTCTACTGGTAGTCCTTACACGGACGATTCTTCAGAGGCTTCCCAATCCTCTATCGAACCACAGTAGCCTGTTGTTTTTGAGTTTCCTGACGGGGGACCGGTTCTCACTGAGCAACCCTTTGGAGGACCAGTTGAGTTCAATTGGCCCTTTTCGGACCCTGTGTCTAAATTGAGATTAGGTGTTGATTTCCTTTCTCTTACATCGAGTTTGCCTTTTGTTGCTGCTATTTTTCCTCCTAGTCCTCGCCTTCTCTTGCGTGATTTAACGGCAGGATCAACCATGAGTGATTTTGGTGAGGAAATCCCAACGTCTGGTGAAGACTATCAGTTCTTCCCGCGAAGATTGTTTGAGGGAGACAACTCTGAGCTGGCTACCATGTCAACATCCAGTCCTTCTTTACCACAGGGATACAGATCTCTGGGTCAGATCATTTCAGCTACAGCCTCTATGGGAATATCATCTCTTGCTTTGAGGCTAGCTGCTACTACACCCGGGGTGTCTCCTCAGACGCCTGTCACATTTTTTCCCGTTCGGCCCACTGTCTGTGTGGCCGCCTCTTCTCCTGTTGTCTCAGCATCTGATACTAGGGCTGGCCCAACTCCTGAAGATGTCTATCTAGCCACTGCTATACCGGAGAACATCTCTCCGGAGGAATATCGGTTGTCTTTGCAACAGCCGAACGCCGAGGTTGGACCGTCCTCCCAAGATCCCTACCAACCTTACTTTTCGCACTATGCACAGGATGGTACTACCGTGTATGCTTTCCCAGGTCAGTACGACGAGCATGGGGAGATTTTGCGTCTACCCGCTCTTGAGGCTTATCTTTATGCTCAAGGTTTACCGTACAACCAGGCTTATAACCCGCAGGGACAACCTTTCCAAGGCCAACCTGCGGGCCAGCCTGGCTATCTTTATGATCCACAGGGGCAGACCATCCAGGGCTACCCTGCGGGCCAGCAAGGGCCATCGTATAGTCCGCAAGGACAGTATTACAGCCCTTCCGGTCAACCTATCCCACCTTAGCTAGGGTACCAACCGGGACCGGTCTATGGTCCTGGGGGGAAAATCCAGCCTTCTTTACCGATGCAACCGTAGTATCCTGTCGTTTCTAATGTTGCATATCAGCCAGGACCATCCTATGGTTCTGCTTCAGGTCAAACCGGTTTCTAGCAAGTACATGGTCCTATTCCACCACCAGGCCAACCGGCTCATCCGGTGCAACCCGGTGTTCCGCCTCCAGGCCAATCGGTCCATCCGGTACAACCTGGGGCTCATTTAAAACCAGGTCAACCTGCGCAACCGGCGCCGCCTGTCTATTCAGGTCAGCCTGGTCATTCAGGTCAACCCTTGCACCCGAGTCAACCTCTTCACTCAGGTCAGCCCTCTCAGTCGGGTCAACCTGTTCATTCAGGGCAGCCCGCTCATTCCATTAACCCTGCACAGCAGCTAGTTCATTCAATGCCGCAGCCAAATCAACAGCTGCGCCCTACGTATCAGGCTCCGCAGGGTTCCACTTTTCAGCAGCCTACTCATCCTCAGGGTGGTTATTATCCTCATGGTTAGTCTCAACCAAACTATAACCACCCCAGAGGCTCTCAGTATTATCCTCCTCCACCCAGTTCTACCTACACTCAACAGCCAAATCCAAACGCTGCTTATACAGGGCCGACGCATAATCAGGGTCCGTACCCTAGTTATCAAGCCCCACACTATGGTTACCAGCATCCAAATCAGTCTGGTTATACGACCTACACCCCCTACGGTCAGAATCCTGCGGGACAGAACCCGTGGGGACAAGGATATTCACAACCATCGTGGAGTATGGGTACCGGACCTCATCCTAGGCCTGGCATGGTAGTTAATCCTCCATTGCCATTCCTGGCTACCTTGGAGCTGCCGGATGTTTCAAAGTTGACCAATGATCCGATTTTACATAATCCGTATTAGCCTCCGGTTCCCACCAAGATACCAGGTGATTGTCCCAAGTTTGAGGGAAAAGCTGGGGAGGACCCCCAGGCGCATGTGATGACGTATCATCTTTGGTGTTCGTCTAACTCTTGGGTCGACGATTCGATTCACCTGCGCCTCTTCCAGCGTACTTTAATTGGAGATGCTGCTAAGTGGTACATAGAGTTATCCCGTGGCATTTTTCAAGATTTCAACTCTTTAGCCATGGCTTTCCTCACGCATTTCCAGTTACCGGTTCGGTATGAAGCCGGGACGCACCTCCTGACTTCCCTCAAGCAGGATAAAGCCACTCACATCTCAGATCACATTCATGAGTGGCGGCGTCGTCGTAGACTGATCAAGTTTCACATACCTGATCAGATAATGACTCACTAGTTCACCACCTCCTTTGTGAATAAAATCGCTCAAGATATCGCGATGGGAGCGTGTGTGACAGAGGAACAAGCCATCACGCGTGCCCAGTACCTGGATCTTGTCTATTCACAGTTTGGCACGCTTTATGACATCTTGACTGATGCTCCACGGCTCGAAACCACTAAGGCTCCGCCCACACCTGCGGTGGATGGTGTCATTGGTTCTGTCTCTCAGAATTTGAAGAAATCTTCGAATGGGAAGCATAAGGCTAATTCTTCCAACAATACCTCTGCCAATCCCGCCTCATCTGATTCTGGTAAAATTGCGGAGGTGAATGTCGTTCAGGCCAATCCTGCGGACAAATCCTCCAAGGGGAAGAAGAAGGGCAAAGGCAAATCAAAATCTGATGCCCCGAAACTAGAATCTAAGTCTCGTGCTGAGGATGGCTCCCAGCGTAAACCGAAGTACCCTTGCCTCATCTGTCAAGGGGACCATTATACTAAGGATTTTCCACGACGATCCGAGGTTAGTCAACTTCTTAAAGGCCCTAAAGGGACTCCGGCTATTTTGAAAGAGCCATTTCCATCTCAGCAGACCCAGATGGTCGAACAAGCATCACCATCTGCAACGTTTGGGTCTCAGGTTTTCATGGTGAAGAGTGTTGCACCTATCTCTGTCGCTACGTGGTCGAAGGACTACAACGAACCGCGGCAGGCACCCAGGAAGGCAGTTGCGGATGGGCCGCCTCCCCCACCTGTCTCCAGTCTATTGGAAATCGAGAAGCCTTCTCTGGAACCTGCTGTGAAGCCACCCCCCAAAGGTGTCCTTCGAAGATCTTCTTATAATCCAAACGCTCGTGCCGCTCAACATTACAGTATTGTTGAGGATCTGGCACAGGCGCCATGTGCTATGTCTGCACTGTAGGTTCTTCAAAGTTGTCCTTCACAACGGAAGGCTTTACTGTCTGCGATCGGGGGCATTGATCCCGCCGACTCGAGTCTTCTCACCTTCGATCTGGAGAATTTTACTCCCCGGCTTCCACATCAAATCACTTTGGTCATTCAAGTCGGGATTAACGGTCTGAACATTCATAGGGCCGTCGTAGATGAGAGTGCATCTACCTGCGTTATGTCCTTTTCTTGCTGGAAGGCCATCGGCTCTCCAGCCTTGTCGTCATCTCCCAATGCCCTTGAGGCATTTGATGGTCGGGAATCTAAACCCCTGGGCGTTCTCGAGAGTCTTGCGATCACATTACAGGGAAAAACTATCAACGTAGAAGTAGAAGTGGTTGATGATAAACTCAACTACAATATACTTCTTGGCTGCAGCTGGACCCATGCCATGCTCTGCGTGCCGTCCACCGTCTTTCGACTCATTAAGTTCCCTCACGAGGGCAAGATTGTCACAGTGGATCAGTTGTCATTTTTCACCTCTAACTCTGAGAACAACGTGCCATACGTGGATCAAATTCCGAATCCCCCTGATAGTATAGGACCTGGTGTAGAGCTATAAAAAGGGTCTCTTTCACCTCTAATCACCTCACATTAATATGTCAACCCGAGAGCGTTTTGTCATTACAAAGAGTGACTCAATCCGAGGCTCATTCGTCAGAGTAATGCTAGTAGTACAGTGCTTAAGAAATACAAGAGTAAACAGATGCTTAACTGAAATCAAATTACTTTAAAGAAATAAATCACACACTCAGGAAACTCAATAACTCATCATTCAAGGGTTCGGTAATAATAAACCATCCCTTCAGAAACTGATGGAAAAAGAACTAAAGCATAGATCACAAGCCTGGGAGCTAAACAGTGACTGATACTGCTCACTACAGTCTTAGATCATCTCTCACAGCAAACCATCAAATGCAGATAAATAGATCAGCAAAGGAAATAAATGATTAAACCATAATTCTAAAATGGAACAACAACTCTAAAATGGAACAGCAAATGAATACTAAGTCCCGCGGGTTATAATCAAACTCAATCTATACACTCTTTGCAATCAAGGAACATTCTATCATTCTAAAGGCGAATTACACAAATCATATTAATGGAACAGCAATAACGATTAATGAATTATGGGACAATACTGATTCAGTAGAAACGCACACAACACAAATGTTAATATAACAGCTCTGTAACATAACAGTAAGGATATGCGATTAACTCTTGAAAGGAATAATAACACAATGCGGAGTTAACACACAAGTCTAGCTGTAGAAACTTCAATGATTCAAACTTGAACAGAGCATGTAATATGAACTTGTAAAGCATATCAAATAATCGAATAGCAATAATAAACAAACCACACAGAAACGAAGATGTAATGGTACAGAAGCAAGTGTCCTTCGGGGCCGGGCCCTTAGCCTCCAAGGATGCACCGCTTTAGGTTAACGCAGACGCGAAGATGGAATAATCACCAGGCTTCCATTAATACATTGATCAAAATTACATCGAACCAGTTCTCAACAAAGCTTAATAACCAAATCTGATGTTTTACAGAAGATTACATAAAACGTATCTTATCTCGCCCTCCTAAACTAACAGTGCTGTCTCTTTTTATAAGGACGATGGCAGAGATGTCCAAGCAGCTAGATAAATAAAGCAGCGATCCCTCAGGATCTTTGATCCTGAGGGATTCGCCAAACAGTTAACTCTTCATCCTGTCTTTGCTATTGCGCTGAGCTGGTGTCCTCTCCTTCTTGCCCGAGCCGATTCACCTTGATCTTGTTTCCCTATGTTTGCGTTCGGTTCTCATCCAGAGGGACAGCAGTTATCTCTACTTCGTTCTTATCTTTAGAGCGGAAACTCTTCGTTTTCTTCTTTCCCTATATAGAAAATAACCATTATCAGTGGCTAAGTTATACACATCGATTCTCACATGTTTTGTGATAGTTCCTTATGACTTTCCAAATCCATGATACAAAAGGTTCACAAATTGTATTAAAAAGTCATTAAAGTAATCAGCAAAATCATACCTTTTTAGTACTCCACACACCCCCCTGCTTACCTTGTTTCATGTCCTCATGAAAACATTGTAGTTGACATGTAATGCAGTGAGAGAGTATGCTGGAGAAGGAGTTTCATGCGGAGGCCTACAACCATGTTGAGTGATTAAATAATCAAAGAACTGACCTGCTTGCCCCTCACGCATATCATACAGGGCCTGGTATCCATGTGCAGGATGCCAAATAATTGGAGCGCGAAATCTACACCCTAACCAAGATGACCCTGCTTTCAGAAGGCTCTGGCCATAGAGATTCAAACGGTCAGCGGCTAACTCAAAGTTCTCATACTTAAATGGTTCTCTGAGATGGATGTGTGGATCAGAGATTCGATATCGAAATTTGGCTGCATTAATGGCCAAGTCTTTGATGGAAAAGAAATACTCTAAACCCTCTTGAATGAGTGCCTCATGCATAGGCCCTAATGTTACAATGACACCCGGAGTCCTTATGTGGTTTATATGAGCTGTCCATAACTGTACTGGGTTCCTAGGCTCAGCCCTAACTCTTAAATCTAGACCATTTTCTTGACTCTGGAAGGTATCATAGGCTTTTAGCCACTTAATCTGATTAGCCCCGAATGAGATGAATGCTTGGAATTGAATATCACCAATGGAGGGACCAGGGTTCAATTCAGTCTCTTGACTTAGCACGAGGTCGTGTAAATAAAGTTCACACAACAATCTCTGGACTTTCACTCCATAGTGTTTACAACAGTCTATAAAATCATTGACATTGTTGATTTGTATAGGGGTGCCTGCCTTAACAGCTTTTATTTGTAATTGTAAATACCGTTCTAATAGAAACAGAGCATAGTTTTTAGCAGGGGCCCTACATGCTAAAACATTATTATATAAAGAACACAAGTCATTCATCTGTTTGATAGTAGTATCTAGTTTACAAGTTACCTGTGTGACTTCCTCTTGTTCCTTCATCCATCCTTCAAAAACCTGTCTTTTAGATTGACTGACATCCTTTAGTTGCTGCTGCAACTCTTCATATTTTTCTAGGGGAACCGTTTGCTCTTTAAGTTGCTCCATTTCTTGCTGTGCTTGTTTCACCATCTTGTGCAAGGTTTTTGTCTTTGGATCTTTCCTCCATGCATCAGTGGAGGCCGGGAGTTTTACCTGAACCTTTTTGTTACGTTGTTTGGAGTTCAGGACCCTAATTACCCCTGAGGGTGGTGCCTCCGTCTGAATTTGCTTATCATCCTTTTCTGTCTTAATCGGAACGGCAGCTGGATCCTCAGAGTCTTGGAAAACAGGCTGTTTGTTGGCCCTCTTTTTCCTCTTTACCTTCTGGTTCTTTTTCAAAATCCTAATTTGTTTCCTGAGCTGGGTTATCGTGTTTAACAGTTTAGTCCGTTCCTTCCTCAACTTCTTGATTTCCATTGATTCCTTTGAAGGAACGGCAGTCTGTCGATGGTGGACTGGATCATGACCAGTTGCTAACTCTTCCTCCTGGGGTTCTTCCTCACTCCTCTGCTCCGACTGTTCTGGTGTATGCACCTCAACTGGTTTCGATTCTTCCTCCTGGGGTTCTTCCTCTAGATTTTCCTCTTGTGACATGGGAACAGATTGTTCCCGTTCGGTATTTTCTTCCTCTTCATCATGCATAGGCATGTTCTCTTCTTGAAATTGGTCGTGGGGATTCTTTGAGCTAGAAGGTTGCCCGTATTTACTCATATTGGCTAGGATGGCGGCCAAGTCATCTTCTCTTAGTAGGTCTTGTAATGGAATATTCTCCTGCTGTCCCCTTTCTTCCTCCTGTTCAGTTTCTGCTTCTTTTTCTGTTCCCGAAGGTTCGGGTACTTCTTCTTCGGGTTGCTCATCTTCAATTATTACTGGTTGGCTGGTGCTTCCCTGAAGCTGTTCCAGCCTTCCCCTTATTCGAGCCAACCGGGCTGACTTTCTGGGTTTATTTATGCTTCCTCTCATCTGAGCTAACCGAGCTGATTTCCTGGGTTCCTCTGGTTTCTCGGGTGAATCAACTACATGCTTTCGCTTTGCGGGTTCTTGGTGTGTCTCTGGTTGTTGTGATGTACTAGCAACATTTTCTCTGCGTTTTGCCGGTTGTTCTGGTGGGTTTATAGAATGTCTACGTTTCGGGGATGGTTCTGTCGATCCCCCTTCAATCAGTGTAATGAGTCTTTCCCAGCTGCTCTGCTGTTGGGTAAGACTATAACTAACAACAAGTCGAATTAACCCGTGGTGACTAACAATTGCCTCTACGTGCTGTGCCCTTTTCATACTTTGTGCAGCATCATGCAATAACGAGTTTAAGAGTGCCGGTAAATTCACAGAGCATTTCTGTTTTAGAACAGCTAAAAGTTTAAGGTGTCGTGGTCTTACCACGTCTTTTCTTCTTTCGCAAGTAATGTAGCTCTGTACTATTCTTGCTAGCTCTGTCCAGGGTTCGCCTAGGGTCGCTGGCAGAATTCCCTTCCCTTTGATTGTCAAATGCTGGCCTTCATCCTGGAAGATGTCGATGACCTTCTGTAATCGTTCCTTTTTGAATGTCCATACCGATCCAGTAGCTGGTAGTCCTGAGACTTCTGCAATTATGGCATCAGTGACCGCTATTCGTTTCCCTCTTACTATGGAGTAGTCATCTTGTAAATTCTGCAAGAACTCCATTGCTACTGTCTCATTACCCTCTTGTAAGCGATTGAAATAGTTTAACCATCCTGCTCTTTCCAAGATTTCTCGGGCAGCAGCAGAGATCGTTAGCTGTTGAGGCTCACTACGAATTGCCTTTCCCCCCATGATTTCGCTGTGATTTCTAAATGGAACAGCAAAAAAACGTTTTCGGTTTGAAACACAGAGAGCAAGGTTTCGCAAAAGAAAACACAGAGTATGCAATAGTGCGGCAAAAACAACTTGTGCGAAAAAATAAAAATAAAAATATGCCATGCCGTGAAACCATGCCAAATCGTCGTGAACCAGATTTTCCGAATGATGAATTGACACGTAATACAGGGAATGATGAGGTTAACCTCCCCCCCCCTCAGTGTGATAGGCGGTCCCAGCCGGCAAATAATGGAGCGGCACCCAGTCTGTAATCAAGTCAGAAAGGAACAGCATGTGAATTTATGCCATGTTGAGAGAGGACAACAGATTACCGAAATCGAGGCGGAGGATGGATCGCGTGTTATGATTTGAGGCTACTGTGTTATGATTTGAGGCTGATGGATAGGCATGTATCGTACTCGCCAATCTTAAGCGGTCATGGTCACCTCCGTTGCCATGATTGGTAATGATAAATATCCATGCGGTGTATAAATCAGGAAATAACATATAATTAGTGCCTAGGATATGAGAACAAAAGAGTGTTAATATCTTACCTATTGGTGTAAGCAAGGTGACTTCGATACCATTAACATTACTCTGCTGCCAACAGGTGTCCATAACCTTGGCAGAGTTGTTTTTCACCCCCGGAACCATGATCCTGTGTGTATACTTAGGACTGTTATTATGTCAGAATGTATACCATTATGCTGGCTTGGTGACCAGTTAACCATAATGCCATTCACGAGGAAAGAGCGAAACGTGGGCAGGCCGGCTCTTAATGAGACCTCCTGTTCCAAGGTTTGTTTATTTTGATACACCTTTTGGACCATATCCATGGTGTGGTGGCCAGAATGGGAATGCCACTTCACTTCCATCCTCATGATCATGGTAGGCTGGCTCTCGATGAGACCCCCTATCCTGCATTTGACATTTGACATGCTTTTTCTTTTTCCTTATTTATACACAAAGGGTGGTTCAGCACTCCTTAAGATTAGGAATGGTGGAAGAAGTCTTATTATCTCAATAGGAAGATATAAACTCTTTGCTCTTATTCCCAAGTACTAATAAAAAGATTTTTAAGGGAATCAGCATGATAAAGATAACCAATCAGGGAAAAATTAGTAAAACCTTGTCACAAAAGGTAAGAAATAAGTATGTCCTTCCATCTGTCCTCTTATTAATGCAGAGCCTTATAGATATAGCGATTTATGATTTGCAGATTTTCGGTATGCTGTGTTTTTATATTTCATCACACAAATACATAGCTGAAGCTTGAAGACTAGAAAGAAGACGAGAAAAATCATCCTCAATTTAAATCAGCAAAGAGATCAAAAGTATGCAGATGGTGTTCCGTTGAAAAAGCAACAACGATGGATAATAGAAAAAAGGAACAAAACTGCAAATGCCGTTCCTTTTGGGAAAAGGAACGGCAATCATACTAAACACTCAATATGCCATTTCGTTGAAAAAGTCAACACAGAAATAAAAGAACGCTGTTTCTTTGAAGGAAAAGGAACAATGGTAACCAAAAAGGAACAGCGATAGACGTAACAATATCGTTCTTCTGAAAAAGGAACAGCAGAACAAGCAAAACCAAAATAATAATAAAAAACATACATATGCTATTAGAAGAGCAAAAATCAAACTTTGTGGAAGAAAAAGGAACAGCAAAATGACAAGAATTTATTCAAATCAAACTTATGTACAAGAATCACTCAAAAACAAAAACTTTATGTACAATTTGCAAAAAGAAATAGACCCTTAATGAATTACAGGTGAGGAAGATTTCTCTTCTTCTCCTAAGATCTCCAGATCGGTATCTCGGCGTATCTGCTGGCAGAAGGATTCCCGAGTAAGTGGTTTACGGTAGAGACGGACTCGGTGGCCATTTACCTTGAATGCATATCCAGAACCGTCAATAGTGATTAGAGTAAGAGTTCCATTGTCATGTACCTTTTGGATTTCGTATGGTCCCAACCATCGAGTCTGAAGTTTTCCAGGGAAGTCCTGAAACCGAGAATCGTATAACAGAGCCCAGTCTCCCTCGTGGAAGACTTTGTTCTTAATGAGCGCATCATGCCAGTTGGCTCGCTGCTGTTGAATTAATGCTGTATTTTGTAGTGCAGAGAGCCGAATTTCGTCTAATTCATTGATCTGCTGTAGTCGTTTTAGTTGTGCCTCCGTTAAGTCTAGGCAAACTTCCTGTGCTGTACGCAGTGTTTGGATTTCGAATTCTATGGGAAAAATAGGTTGTTTTCCAAACACTAGTTGATAAGGTGAGTAACCAGTGGTGCTCCTCCATGTGGTTCGATAGGCCCAGAGTGCTTCAGGTAGTCGGGTAGCCCAGTCACGCCTATGTGATGCAATAGTTTTCGTTAGGATTGATTCTATTGTCTTATTGCTACTTTCTACCTGCCCATTCGCCTGTGGGTGATATGGAGTAGTGATCTTATGCTGGACATGATAATTGTTAAGTGTTGCAGCTAATTTATGCCCAACAAATTGTGGTCCTCCATCTGTAATTATTTCCCTAGGAAGGCCATAACGAACAAACAAAAGGAACAGGAACTGTATGACGGAGTCCTCTGTGGCTCTTGGTAATGCTTCTGCCTCAACCCATTTGGTGACATATTCTGTTGCCACCAAAATATATGTTTTCTGATTTGATGAAGGGTTGATGGGTCCAACGAAATCCAGAGCCCACCGTTCGAATGGTTCGATGACTAACTGTGGTTTGAGAGGCATTTCATCAGCTTGACCAGGTCGTCCTGCTCGCTGGCAACTGTCACAGGCTTGGACGAACTTCTTTGCATCCTTAAAGATCGTAGGCCAGTAATATCCTATCTGCAATACTTTATGTCCAGTCCTACGCTCAGCGAAGTGCCCCCCACATGGTCCATCGTGACAGGCTTTTAGGATGTCAAAGATTTCATCCTCTCTAACACATCGCCTGATATGCATGTCTGCTCCTGTGTGAAACAAATAACCTCCAATCCACGAAAATCAAGAACTTTTCTGAATAATCTGCTTACGCTCATTAGGAGTTAAATGTTTTGGTAATTTACCTACTGCAAGGTAATTGGCAACATCAGCATACCAGGGCGTTTGAACAGCAACAACAAACAGGTGTTCATCCGGAAATTGATCTTCCACTGCTGCTGCATCGCTTGATTTTGGTATCCTTGAAAGAAAATCGGCTACAGGGTTTTCTTTGCCCGGGCGGTCCTTGATTGTGATATCGAATTCCTGCAATAAGATTAACCATCGAGTTACTCTGGCATTTGTGACAGGCTTATTTGCTAAATATTTTATGGCAGAATGATCTGTATACAAGATAACAGGGTAGCCTGTGATATAATGTCTAAATTTATTGACCGCATGTATTACAGCTAGAAATTCTTTTTCAGTAACAGTGTAATTCAATTCAGCAGGGGATAAATTTTTGCTGATGTAATATATAGCATATGGTTTTTTATCCTCTTCCTGCCCAAGGACTGCACCAATGGCTGTATCTGAGGCATCAGATGATATCTGGAACGGTAGGTCCCAGTTTGGTCCTCGAAGGACTGGGGCTGTGGATACGAGCTTCTTTAAATCCTCGAAAGCACGGTCACATTTTTCTGTCCAAAGAAAATCAACGTTACCGGTTAGTGCATATAAAGGAGCAGCAATGTGCGAATAATGCTCTATAAATCGTCTATAATAACCGGAAAATCCAAGAAAGCTGCGTACCTCTGTTTGAGTAGTAGGAGTGGGAATAAGCAAAAGTATTTGGATTTTGGCCGGGTCTACCTGAATGCCGGCTGCTGAGACATAGTGTCCTAGGATAAGTCCTTCAGTCATCATCAAAAAACATTTTTCATTGCTTAGGCAAAGCCTAGTAACAATGCAGCGTTGTAGGACTTTCTCTAGGGTGTCTAGAGTTGGATCGAAGTCATCTCCGTATGGTGTAAAGTCATCCATGTAAACCTCAAGTCCATCATTGATTAAATCTGCAAAAATACTAAGGATAGCCCTCTGAAATGTGGCAGGAGCATTACATAAGCCAAAAGGTAAAACTCGATAGGCAAATGTTCCCCAGGGGCAAGTAAAGGTAGTTTTATCCTGGTCTTCAGGGGCAATCTGAATCTGATTGTATCCACTGAAGCCATCCAGGAAAGAAAATAACTTCTTCCCTGCTAAAGTATCCAATACTTGATCTATAAAAGGAAGAGGAAAATGATCTTTTTGTGTTGCCTTGTTAAGTTCTCTATAATCCACACAAATTCTCCATTTCCCATTCTTTTTTGGTACCACCACAAGTGGAGAGACCCATTTACTATCAGAGATAGGGTAGATAAAATTCACATCTAAAAGTTTTTGAAGTTTAGTTTTTACAACATCTTTTAGATGGGGATTAAGTCTCCTTTGCGGCTGACGCACAGGTCTGGCATCTTTTTCTATGTAAATGTGGTGGGTACATAACTGGGGATCGATTCCTTTCATATCAGGGTAGTCCCATGCAAATGCTTCTTGATATTTTGTTAACAGATGGATGAGCTTTGTTTCTTGTTCCGGTGTGAGATTAGCATTGATATTTAAAGTTTTCCCGGGTGCAATTTCCACATTTTTACTATTTGCAACAGAAGTGACGGGTATTATTTGATCATGAATATCTTTCAGGGGATCTTCTTCTAATTCATTATCAAATTCTGCTTTTATCATGTGACATTGTGTGCGAGGTTCAGTTTGAGTAATGAAATTATTAATGGCATCGTCTTCTGTTTGATCTTTGAAATCGAGTGCCTCTTGTATAGTTAATGGAGATCTAATGTTATCAGTAAGATATGATACATGGTGCTTATTCGTTTTAATCATTGTGACACTTGGCTGCGCTGGAGGATATAAAACTAAATTTTTGCTATTTGGTCCTCTGGTTATGGTCATATTTCCCTGCCGACAGCCAATGTAGGCATCGGCAGTAGCGAGCCAAGGTCTACCTAAAATTAGCGGGTGTCCATCAAGTCGGGTTTTTGGATTAATTATCGGGAAATCAGTTGGATACTCCCAGGATTCTACAGAGACCATGACATCATGTAGAGTGCCCTCTGGTCTAACCACAGATCGGTCAGCCAATTCTAACAGAGTAGAGGTGGGTTCTACAGATGTAATGCCGAGCTTTTGGCAAGTTGTGGTTGTTAAAATATTAATTGAAGCCCCTAAATCAACTAAGGCATTAGGCAGGGTCTGGCCATAAATTTGAACAGTTATAATTGGATTCCCGGGGTCTTCATATTTAAGGGGTGTTTCTCTTCCCGACAATAGGTCAGATAAGGTGCCGACTACTTGGACTCTTGGATTGTTTGTTATATTCCTCCTTGGTTTCTTTATGCACAATTCTTTTATGGTTTTGGCGTATATGGGAATGTCTTGAATGGTTTGGAGGAATGGAATTTTTATGTACAATTTTTGTAATTCTCCCAGAATGTCGAAGTCAGGATATTGTATGGATTGAGGTATGGCTAATCGTTCTGGGAACGGGGGAGAGGATGTGGTTGCTTGATTATGAGTTTGTTGCTTATTTACATCCTCTTGTTGTGACTGATGTTCTCTGGGTAACTGATCTTCAATATGAACTGTTTTATCTCCCTCGGTTTCAATTATACGCCCAGATCTTAACTGAAGGTCGTTGCACTCTTTTAAATCAGGTCCTGGTTCTGGTGATTCTATGATTTGAATAGATTGGACCTGCCTGTTGTTTGGATTGGGATCGGGTTGGGCTGGGAGTTGCGGCCTCAAGTTAGACTGGGGATTTTGTTGTAAAGCTGGCAAAGTAGGTTGAGGGAGCGGAATCGTTCCGGCTGGGTGGTACATCGATCTTTGCCAGCTTGTCTGCCAGGGTGAACTTTGTGAAGTAGAGGGGGTCCATTGTGAAGGATATGGGCCATTTTTCCAATATGGTGGAGTGCAAGGGAAATTTGGCCAACCAGTTTGGCTTGTTTGATTCAGCCATGGATTTGGAGAAGGAAATGATTGTGGTGACCAGTTTGTAAATGGGGTTTGAGATTGATTTTGCCACATACCATATTGTTGAGCATTATACTGTGGGTTTTGAAAGAAAGAGGTTGAGTCCGGAAACATACCAGGTTGTCTCGGTTGCCACTGGCGGCGCTGGTTGATCGAATTCACCGATTCTGGTTCTTCTTCTGCTTCCTTATATACCGCTTTCAATCCAGGAAGTGAGGGGCAGCTCTCTGTAAGGTGATCTTTTGTACATATGGCGCATGTTTGGACTTTATCTAATGGACACTCCTTGTGGCTGTGTTTTTTTCTGCATCGGGGGCAGAAGATTGCCAAATTCTGTTCTGCCTCCAGCTGCTTCTGTTTAGCCTGCACAATATCAAGTTGTGTAGTTGGTGTCCCCATAATATCAGTTTTAAAATTTTCTAATAAATTTCCAATTTCTGCACGTGTTACTCCTTCTGCTGATACTTTGTTATCTCTTGCAAACCGATCATATTCTGCCGGTTTTATTCTTGTGCTGCCTCTCGAACTCCTGATACATAAGTCAAGGATGTCAGTAAAATTCTCTTGATAAATATCCCCTTTGCCCATAATGTTTAATGTTTCAATCCATTGTTCCTTCATACCCCTCATTAATGCAGTTTTTAACACATTATCAGGTAAAGGTAGCGATGCATAAGGAGATCTTTGTAAGTTATACTGAAAACGTTCCACATACTCTTCTAATGTTTCATTTGGTCTGGCTGTCATCTGAAATATTTCGTCTTTTAATTCTCTAGACCTACAATAATCCTGGTATTTCTTTAAGAAAGATTCTTTCATTTAATCCCAATTGTTGATAACCCCACCACCTAGCCCCATAAACCATCTTAAAGCAGCCCCTTTCAATGTAGAGGGGAATAATTTCAATTTTTGGGGATCGGTGGTGTAATCATACCCCCGACATAACACATCGAATTCGAATAGGAATGCATCCGGATCTTCTGATGTGAGTCCGTGAAATGTGGGGATATGTTGAAGAGGGATAGCTTTCATGGGTGCATTTGCTGCAGAATCCACTATAGGATATTGTAATGTAGAGGTTTGAGTGTTTGGCTGGTTTTGAGCGTTTGGTTGGTTTTGAGCCGTGGGATCGAATATATGCCAGTAACCTTCTGGGATATCTAGGAGGGTATTCCTAGGTTGGGTGGGAACGGTTTTGACAGGGATCTTTTTAATAGCGCTTCCTTTATCTGGAATAATGGGAATACCAGGTGTTTGAGGAGATTGAATCTCTTCAACAATGACTTTCGCAGCACTCCCCTTATCTGGGCTATCTAATGGCTGATTTGTTTCAAGAGGAGATTTTGGTTGCTTGGTTTCCCCTGTTTCTCCTTCTCCTTCGCAAAAGTTGCTAGAGTTCCCTTCCTGCAATAATTCTGGAGTGGAATTTTCAACTTCTTGAAAGTCCTGCTCCTCAGTTTGACTATGCACCTCAGCACAGGCTACAGATGGTGATCCTGTGGCTTGAAGGGAACTAGTAGGCGGTTTAGAAGTGTTTTTCTTGAAGCCTACTGATGGCTGAGACTCTGTTTTCTTATAGATTTCGTCTATGAAGGTCGTTCGGCCAAGGGTCACCGGCCCCTTAGCTTTTTCAGGTTTGGATGGGGGTTTGATATTCTTTTCTGGTTTTTTCTGCTTAGTCATGCACTCAAAAATAAACTACGAACTTCTGTTCAAACAAGCAAAAACAAATCTGTTAGGAAAGCGGATAATGAGCAGGTCTTTTACATGCTCTGCACGTAGGTTCTTACCTTCCGTTTTTAGGATCCAACTCCTCCCTAGCAGGCTTGTACACTACTCTGAAAAAAAGACAAATGGCTACACTCTTTCCCCGGCAACGGCGCCAAAATGTAGAGCTATAAAAAGGGTCTCTTTCACCTCTAATTACCTCACATTACTATGTCAACCCGAGAGCGTTTTGTCATTACAAAGAGTGACTCAATCCGAGGCTCATTCGTCAGAGTAATGCTAGTAGTACAGTGCTTAAGAAATACAAGAGTAAACGGATGCTTAACTGAAATCAAATTACTTTAAAGAAATAAATCACACACTCAGGAAACTCAATAACGCATCAGTCAAGGGTTCGGTAATAATAAACCATCCCTTCAGAAACTGATTGAAAAAGAACTAAGCATAGATCACAAGCCTGGGAGCTAAACAGTGACTGATACTGCTCACTACAGTCTTAGATCATCTCTCACAGCAAACCATCAAATGCAGATAAATAGATCAGCAAAGGAAATAAAGGATTAAACCACAATTCTGAAATGGAACAGCAACTCTAAAATGGAACGGCAAGTGAATACTAAGTCCCGCGGGTTATAATCAAACTCAATCTATACACTCTTTGCAATCAAGGAACATTCTATCATTCTAAAGGCGAATTACACAAATCATATTAATGGGACAGCAATAACGATTAATGAATTATGGGACAATACTGATTCAGTAGAAACGCACACAACACAAATGTTAATATAACAGCTCTGTAACATAACAGTAAGGATATGCGATGAACTCTTGAAAGGAATAATAACGCAATGCGGAGTTAACACACAAGTCTAGCTGTAGAAACTTCAATGATTCAAACTTGAACAGAGCATGTAATATGAACTTGTAAAGCATATCAAATAATCGAATAGCAATAATAAACAAACCACACAGAAACGAAACTGTAATGGTACAGAAGCAAGTGTCCTTCGGGGCCGGGCCCTTAGCCTCCAAGGATACACCGCTTTAGGTTAACGCAGACGCGAAGATGGAATAATCACCCAGCTTTCATTAATGCATTGATCAAAAATACATCGAACCAGTTCTCAACAAAGCTTAATAACCAAATCTGATGTTTTACAGAAGATTACATAAAACGTATCTTATCTCGCCCTCCTAAACTAACAGTGCTGTCTCTTTTTATAAGGACGATGGCGGAGATGTCCAAGCAGCTAGATAAATAAAGCAGCGATCCCTCAGGATCTTCGATCCTGAGGGATTCGCCAAACAGTTAACTCTTCATCCTGTCTTTGCTATTGCCCTGAGCTGGTGTCCTCTCCTTCTTGCCCGAGCCGATTCACCTTGATCTTGTTTCCCTATGTTTGCGTTCGGTTCTCATCCAGAGGGACATCAGTTATCTCTACTTCGTTCTTATCTTTAGAGCGGCAACTCTTCGTTTTCTTCTTTCCCTGTATAGAAAATAACCATTATCAGTGGCTAAGTTATACACATCGATTCTCACATGTTTTGTGATAGTTCCTTATGACTTTCCAAATCCATGATACAAAAGGTTCACAAATTGTATTAAAAAGTCATTAAAGTAATCAGCAAAATCATACCTTTTCAGTACTCCACACCTGGTCTCTTCAAAGACCCAGTCCTCATGGGTATTTTCCTTGCACCACCCCCTGAGCCTCCTCCTGGGAGCTTGTTGGAGCATAGTTCTTTCTCTTGTGTCAAGCTCTTCGAATAATGAAACAAGATGCTACGAGGATATTTCTTTTAAGTGTGTCAACCTCATTAAAACAATGAAACATGAGCATATCCAATTCGAGTTTTGATAGATTTAGTTCAAATCTCTTTTGTTTTCAATCTTCACTCCATTTTCTATAGACTGAAGCTTGGGGGGCATGCACCTCGAATTGAGACACCATGCTGGGGGGCATGCCCGTCTTGTGTGTACATAGGTGTGTGTTTTTCATTTGTGTGCATGTATTGTGTGGTGTGCTTTGTAAACATCTTTCTGCTGATCGGGTCTTCCTGGTTGTGCAGATGTCTTTTCACGCATTTGTTGGTTTCGCGGATGGTGCCTCCCGTAGTACCAGGAATCTGTCTTCAGCGGCCTGGGTAATCTATGATCCTGCTGGTGATTTGATCAACCTGCAAGGAGTGTGTCTAGGACGTACCATGAACAACATCACGGAATATAGTACTATGTTAGAATTATTAACCGAGGCAGTAAACCTTGGTATCCATGAATTGCTCGTGTATCTAGATTCGCAACTTGTGGTGTTACAACTGAACGGACACTATTCGGTAAGGAACCCATCCATCTTACGTCTGTATCTGCGTATTCGATTACTGGAAAGAAATTTTGACTACATTACATATCATCATATACCCAGGAATTTGAATACACTAACAGATGAGTAGAAAATTTGGTATTAGACAGACATTTGCGCAATTTATAAATCATCATCACATGTAAAGAAAGATCCATCCAGAAATAGATATGCACATATATATAGATATCGAAATGTTTACATAGAGTGTGTCACATAAAAGTCAAAATGTACATAATCATCTTAAGTACATCCAGAGACGATATGTCTCTCAAAAAATAGGTGTGGTATAAATCCTAAGAGCTAATCCGCATGGTGCTCATGATAGCATGTGACTGCATACACTAAGCGTCTCAGGATTCGGTGGATCCGACTCGGAACTCCCACCGTGTGGCGCTGGTATGCCATCGGTACGTCTGCCAGCCGAGCATAGTCTGGGATCCCGTGGGCAATGCCCTCGAGATTCTGGATCAACTCCTCTCCTCCGGTGCCCTCTCCCCCAGCATCAGGGGCGAGTTGTGTCCTCCGTGAGATTGGAGACATCCCAGCTGGTCTCTCAGGTCCCACATCTGCATGCATATATAAAATGTGTTAGGACGAATGTGTATTAACAAAAAAAAACATAAAAATATAAAATAAAAAAAACATGAGGTCTTACCCAACTCCTCGTCCCAGTCATCTCCTTTTGGCCGTGGGAGATCTGGGTCTCCGATGAAGTCAGTTCCTACATAGGGCCAATCTTCCATGACAATCAGCTAGCGCTGTAACCACCTAAAGAATTCCGGCCTCTAGGACATCTGTTGGCCGCCTCCAGCTCTGGGCATCAATGCTGCCCAGCGAGCCATTCTTGGCTCTCGTGGTATCGGATCTGCTACTGCGGCCCCTTGGCCATGGAAGATTGGTAAGCATTCTAGAATGAACGATACCGAGATGGAACCATAACCGAACTGTTTCAGTTTACCCTGTTTGCATTTCGTGAGCTGCCTTTTCATATTGATTGTTACTACTGTTGCCCAGTCGAACAGTAGGGGACTCATGCATTCTGAGGCCAACAGGAGTTGGGCCTTTGTGGCCTCGTGCGGTGCCTGCGACCCTGCAGCCTGCGTGATGGTATGTAGGACCACACTCAATGCCAGATCATGGATAGTGTGGATATCCACCTTCTTAGTTCCTGATCCCATTTGTGCTCCTCGACACACTCGTGCCATCACTTCTTCCATCTTCTCCCCATATGGTCTGCTTCCAGTCAAGACAGGGATCGGACCTCTGCGGGACAATCCAGTGATAAAATAAACATCAGAAACCTCCAGCTCTAATACCTGGTCTCATAACCTGAACACCTGTTCATGTTCATCCCAGATACTGATTAAATACTGGAGGAGCTCAGGCTGAGCTCGTAGACACGGTGGGAGGAAGAATTTTTTCAGCCCACAGTTTCTAAGGCCATTCATGCAAGCTTGACTTTGCATGGCTTGTTCATCCTCTTCTCCATTCTCTCGTTCTTTCCATTCAATCACCATTTTTCTTGATCACCTGCATTCATATGGTCATGAACCCTTAGTTAGATCTCTGATGAGTCTCAAATTCCATGCAATTTGGTCTAAATGTCTAAATTTTAGGCGGATTTTTAGGTTCGGCCACTGGCGCGGCTGTTTTGTGAACATTCGCGCCACGTGGCGTGGGCCCTTTGTATAAAAGAGCCCATTGGCGCGGGTCCGTGCCCGATACCCACGCCAATGAGCGCGGCCCTAAATTTTCAAAAGTGGCTTTAGAGAACTGATTTACAGGGTAAAACTATTAAAAATTGGATGAAAATGAAGAGCAAGGGAGTGCCTCTTACCTGTAGCAGACGAGAAGCTGAATGGTCAACTGGATTTGTCGCAATCACCATCAGAATTTTCTGCTCCAAATGGACCACTGTTGCTTTTTACCAAGGTAAATAGTAAATGTAATTTTATTTTTACCAATTTGACATATTTATAGCTTTTTGACATAAAATGAGTTGTAAAAAGTCATTTTTATCGAATATTTTTATATGTTATGTTGAAAATGGATTTTATGCTTGCTTGGTATGTGCAGCAGTAGGTTTTTGCAACTTTAATGATGGAAACGAGTTGTATTTTATACTTTTTCGGACTCGGTAAATACACGAAAAAGTCACTTTGGAGTCATCTTTCAGCTCTTTTCTGACTCTCTAAATATGAAAAGATTGTCGAGGCCCTTGTCGTTTCGATATCGTTAAATTGGACACGAATCGAAATCTACCCAGTATACGTTTAACCATTTTTCGGGCTGGGATGGATTGATTATGAAAAAAGAATACCCTAGCCTATCGTGACTAGGAGGTTTTCTCAGATATTGTTTTCTACCTTTTCGGATCTGAGGAACTATTCACGAAAAGGGACCTGTGGAGTTTACTTTTCCATTGTCTTTTCAAACTCTCTAAACATGAAAAGACGCCGATTTATTCCTTTGTCAGACTCGCTAAACCCTGATTGCATCGGATCCAGTCGAAATGGCGTTCTCTGAGTTCCTCCTTCCTAGGACTCGTTAAATGCACTAGGATGGATTCGCCCAAAGGGCAGACTTATATTACAAGCATATGTTATCCCCTTCAAGCTTGTTATCAAAAATAATTGGGGTACTCGCCAGAAATGGTGGGGGAAAAATGGAACCATCGTCGTTGTCGTCGGCAGTATGTCGCTCTTGAACATGGCACTTGTCTGCATTCGTGTCGGGTTGGGGACATCTTATCTCGTTTCTTCACTTTGCCTCCATGGGTTTGGATAATCCCTTTTGACCTCTCCTCTGCTCATTGCCTTGTCACCATGACCTCTGATCTATTGATGTCAAATACTGCCAAGTCCACTGTCGTGTCGTTTATATGTTCAAGAGAAGTTGGCCTCTGCAAATATCAACCTTCCTCTGATTCTCATACGATCCTGATTCACAACAAAACATCATGTTCCTCTGTCTCGTGTCGATGAAGTGGGAAACATTATGGCCCACCTTCGATCAAGGTCAGTTCATGTCGACTTCAGCTCATTATCCAGGAAGCTGATCTAGAGACTCCTTTATGGTACCTTGGAGCCTACATGCCTCAATGGCAGGTTCGTCACATTCGACGTGAGGTTTTCATCATTGGCCTCCGATCGAGTGATTCTGCGGGTGTTCGACGCCAACTCATTGATTCACACGCCGTAGATTGTACCTGTAGTACCTTGAGGGCCATTGTCATTATTGGTGGTTTCTCTCGCGTCTGTTAACAGCTTTCATCATTGGCTGGTAATCAGACGATGTTCCTGCATGTTCGACTTCAACTCACATATTCATATGCTTGAACTTGTACTTTGTTTGGGTCGAGATGGAGCGCAAGACCCTGGATTGTGTCTGTTGTAATCCAGGCTGCGATTGTGGATTATTATCATTATGTATATGACTCATTGATTGGATGGCTGCGACCACACCTGAGTCTATTTATTTGATCCTCGCTGGATGGCTGCGCCCATACCATGGATCCGGATTATAATGTACTCTATTTCGGATGGCTGCGCCCATACCACACATACATCATGTACTTGAGATGTCAGTTGTATTTTTCTGCACAGGTTTTCCGACGGCGGGCCTTTAGTTGAACATGTTCTCGTAAAGCATTTCACCCCTCTCTCTCTCGGGCCTCATACTTTAGGGGGCATCTGTTACACAGTAATTTGTCACCGTCCCTACCATTCCCCGTCCCGCACAATGGAGGACCCATTTTGTGACCTGTGAACATTGTCATACCTTGAAAACATCATCAATGCATTCCTCTAAGCATGAGCTTTATTTTCCCTAAAGACATTTCCTTGCAAAAATCATGAAAAACATCTCTTTTTGCATTGGCGCGGGCAAACAGTTCAGCACTCGTGCCAATGGGGAAAATCCTGCAAAGAGGCCGCGCCAACTGGCACTCTGTCCCAGAGCAGTAGTCGCGCCAGCCAATTTAAGGAGTGTTTTTTAAATAAAGATGGTGGAAGTTGAGTTTCAACAAACTCAGAAACCATTGCCTATCTTGAGTTGGGAGGATTGACTGCAGGAGTTCTATGGAAGGGAAGTGGTTTTGCCACCTTCCATGGAACCTTCCTTGTTGATAGGGCCAATCCCACAATAATAGGGATCCCAACTCCCTCCTTCCCCATCTATAAAAGCCTGCTCAATTCCATGGCAAGCTAGTCTTGAAGTGCCTAAGCTTTGAATCTCCAAATTCCGAAGAGCCTTTGTGCTGTAAGAGCCCTCTTTCTTCCCTTAAGGCCGACTCAAGTAAGGAGACTATTGTCGAGAGAATCAGGAGAGGTTTGCCCTTTCCCTGGCAAGATTTGCGAGACGTGAATGACTGGAGACCCATTCGAAGGAGACCACGACGTCAGAACTTTGGTTGTAATCTCTTTCGATCGTTATTTAATGAATGATTACGATTATGGTTCCACTCTGTTTTCGATTATGTTAATATGAGTAGTATCCTTTCTGACTGATATTGAGTTACGTATGCCAGATTTTATGCTTGTATCTGTTTGTTTCTTGCATGTGCAGGTGTCCATCTGCGGAGATTGTGGAGGATCGTGATCTGCCGAGGTTGAGGAACGGGAACGCTCTCTTCTTCAGATTGTAGCATTGGATTCCAGGTAGGCCTCCATCTTTGGTCTTTTCATTCGTAACTAGGAACTTGCGTCGTAACATTTTTTTATTGTTGCTAGACCCCTGCTGGGCTAGTAGGGATCGCCTCTGTCCGCAAAGGGGATTTACCTCCTGAACAAGTAGCTATAGGTAAACATGGAGAAACCATGACTATAGTGACTCGGGACGAGTCAGAAGATTGTGTTGGGGGATTGTTGGAACTGGGTCACCTAAAGCTGTGAATTTTGTACAATTTTGTATATTTTGTATATTAATTAGTCTAACGCGGGGGTTTTGGGGTCGGTCAAAGCCCTGAATGCTTTGTAATGGGTCAAAGGGTAGACCAAGAGTCTACAAACCATGGTTTGCACACCACTGGAAGCATAAGCCATGTCGTTATAAATAGATGAACAATTTTATTCTAGAGGTGGGAAAGAATTAAGTTCGATGCTAAGTGTGAATTTTTAGATCTGTTTTGGGTTGTTTGGGTAAGGACTCCTACTGGCTGTGTGTGCAGAGATCCTCAGTCCTGATGTGTGCAGACCCTACTAGCTATGTGCACATGTTGTGTTAGATTGTAACTGGGTTTGAATGATAATATATGCGAATATAGTTGAAGTATCTCTGTGTGATCTTGATCTATTGTGTTCTTGTTGATGTGAACCTTTCAGGAATATGTTCGAAGCTACGAATACATTTAATTATTGGTTTATGTTGCAACTATATCTGTGTTATGCATATGTATATCTATGATCTGTATCAGCTATGAGTATAAGGGTTCTACGATGGTTTTTTTAAGCTACGAGAACATCTATTTATAGGCTAGATTTTATGATATCATGTACTAATAATTACTGTTACACACATGGATGTGAAGATATTGAATAGATCTGAATAGATATATTATGGTTACTAACTGAATATATTGTGGAAGCCTGCAAATAGACCTGTATGAACCTGGTAGGTTGGGAACTTGGATCTTCTTGACTAACCTGATCTCTCTCAAGGTGCAAAAACCTGGTTCCAGCACCCTCCCATAGTTCTTCGGGTGAGACTTTGGCCTGTGCAAGTAGTTCACTACCAAAAGGGCTAGTAATATAGGGGTTTGTTGGTAAACCTTAGCCTCCGAACCTGGGTCAGGACCCCTCGAGCCAAAATAATCCAATGGTATCAATATATCATACATGGATGTAATCACCTCATAAACTGAAGAGTGCCAACACACTAATAACTCTTAAATAGATAAGGATGAAAACTCATAGGCTAACACATATCTTTCCCATCAAGCAAACTTTTGGGTGGTTATTACATTTTCCATTAAGTTTTGGTTGTGTAACATTTAAACCTAACTCCCCATAACCAAGCCCACAACTTGGAATTGTCAACATAGACTAGTCAGACTTGTTACCTCCTGGATCTAGACATGAGAGAGTCCAATTTTTCAAGTACAAACCTTAGGGGAACTATCTCAAGTTCTACCCACTCTTAGCTCAATATAAGTTTCCTTCTCTTTAGACCATCTCTCCTCCACAGCAACGAGGATTTTTCTAATATCAAATCACTAATATATCTAATATCATAGATCTGAAAATTAGATTAGTGATTTGTGTTTAATGACCTTTAAAATATAAAGTGAGAACACAAGAAAGACAAAATAAAATTTCCGTTGAACAAACAGTTAAAGTAGTGTTGTATGAAGAAGCTTAAGATAAGGGAAACCAAGAAGTTATGTGTACATAAGCATCATAAATAAAATAAAAACTTATTGATATGAGGAACTACATGATAAGCTCATTATGATGCTAAATGATTTCCAGCTCAAAACCAACCAACATATAATGCAATGAATGAATCAAAGAGATCGGCAACTACCATAAAATAAGAATGAACAACAATATTTACATTCATTAACAAACATTAATTACATATTGGGAAAAACAACGCATGAATACCTCTCCAATACACCCTTCTCTAACACAAAAGCAACCCATAAGAAATGTGTAACATATCCAAAGATAATATATATACCAGCAAATTTTGATATGGTATGAATACCTCTCCAATACACCCTTCTCTGATTTTTTGTTGATTTTACTTGAACACACAAAATTGCATTCCTTGCATTTTTTGATGTCACTAATAGTGTTTTCTTTCCCCTTTGATCTCTAGCTCTGTTATCTGTTGCATCTGTATCATCTTCATCCAAGGATTTGTGAGGTTTTTTTCTAAGCGACAAATACCTTGCCATTTTCACCACTAATGTAGTTTCACCATATTTTTCCACCTTCCAACTAGAACTATCTAGCTTTGCATCTTCACCTAAACTTTCCTCTCTGCCATCCTCTATAGAGGTTCCCCTAGCCCCAAAGGATGGCCATTACACTGCAAGGGCCCTTGTGGGGATTTTTGAGATTGTGAGAGTGTCTATTGTATTTTTTATTATTGTTGGTCACAATAGAGTGAGACTGAGTGGTGAAGCTATGAATTTGAAGCTGATGGATTCATTTGGTAATAATACTCATGGCCTTGGGGAATGGAGGGCTGGAAGTAATGTGTTAGAGTTGGGAATGAAACAGTTGTAGGTAGTGTATTGAAAATCCCACCCTACCC
This sequence comes from Pinus albicaulis, assembly GCA_034641835.2. NCBI lineage: Eukaryota > Viridiplantae > Streptophyta > Pinopsida > Pinales > Pinaceae > Pinus > Pinus albicaulis. The sequence goes on from CM076572.1 coordinate 103,227,324, forward strand.
TTTCTGGGCTACAACAGCTGCATGTGTTGCATATTCAAGAGGTACTCAAATTCCCCTAACAACCATTAGCTGAGTTTCTTGACGATTTGAGCTTGTTGGTGAAGGACTGGACCTTCTAGTGTGAAAACGATATTTCTGTCCAAATCCATAATATAAAATCAACAAAACAATGGAGATTAACACCTCTCCATATTATTTTAAAAGTGAATTGGAGATTAACACCATGACTGGACAAATAGCATCTAGGCTGGCCCTTTTCAAGTAGCTTGGCTTTCATTTCTCACACACCACATCGAGGATCAAGGTGACATACCTGTTAGAAAATTTGGGGGTGGACACCGAATAGGGAAGAACTCTTTGGATCAAGAAATTGAATAAAAATTTAGGGGAAGTCATTGTTGCAGATGAGATCAACTCTTTCCATGAAAATTAAAGTTCATTAGTTGAAAGGTTTAAGCTCCAGAATATAATGCATAGAGTAGCTATGTGATACTCTTAAGTAGTTTTATAATAGAGTAGTTATGTGATGCTCTTAAGTAGATCTATAATATAGTATCTAGGTAGCACTATTAATTCAATATATAGTTGATATCTCCTTATCTGTTTAGAAGTGCATTGGAGATTAACGCCATGCCTAAAAAAATAGAATATAGATTAGCCCTTTTCGAGTAGCTTGGATTTCATCTTACACACCACAACGTCGCTCAAAGTGGCGGACTTGTTAGAAAATTTAGGGGTTTACATTGGAGAGGGAAGAACTCTTAGATCAAGAAATTAATAAAAATTTAGGGGAAGACATTTCTACAGATGAAATGAGCTCTGAATGCTCAACAACAGGGGATAGGAACTCTCGGAATAGGGAACTAATTAATTCTCTAAAACTGTTCATTGCATACCAGGCAACCAACAAACAAAATCAAGTGGAGATGGGAGGTGGAGGACTCAGGTTCATATTGACTCAGAGAGAGAAAGATTCAAAAATTACACATTCGATTCCATGAAGCATATAGAATGGAATGGCAGGGAGGATAAACATGGCACTCAGGATGTCCAGTAACAGCAAGTCTAGAAACAAATGGAGCAATAAACAACCACTGCAATGAAATAAGGTACACTCAAAATTGGCTATTCATTTATCTTTTTTCCATCTTTTCCAGAAACCATGGACTCATTTTATCCATTTAAGGGATTAGGGCACTAGAAGGAATAGGAGATCTTTGTTTCTAAACCAGCCTCGCTAATTTAAGATACAATAATGAGTCAAATAAAATTGAAACCTATCTAAATAAATTAGTAAGACATGTAGCTTCAACAAATTAAAGATTTTGAATGTCTGTCTTGTTGAAATGCAGCCAATATAGAATTAATTTTGTAAGAATTGATGAAGTAAACTACAGTTGGTAGAACAAAATTTTATGAAAGCTCATATGAAAATCAAAATTTTGTTTTAAATGTTCAATAATAAAAAATTCATGCTAAAATACAATTTAATTATGTCCTGACGGTCCTTGGAATGCATCTAAGAAAATTGTGGCATCATATTTCATGCAAGATCTTGGGCCTTATATTTATTTTATTACAAAGGTATTTTCTCATACAAGTAAATTAGCAGCTTTGCAAAAGGAAAGGGAACTAAAACAATCTATGTAGCATCTGGCCAGGCTTAAACTCACGAATAAAGTGAAGGCACCCATTTTTTCCACAACAGTCATCTTAATGCAAACCAGTGAGATAATCATTCATCTTACATATCTAAAGGTAAATATCAGAATCTATTATACGTGGTTTCAATAGAGCCTAGAGGTACAGTTACCCACATTTTTGTTTAAGTCAAAAAGGGGATAACCAGGGGAGATATCCTAATTCAATATATGTTGGTAATACATTATGAAACATATCAACTATACTGGCATGGGACCATACTTCCCGAAGTGTGCGGAAATGTATCATTAGAATTGCTCTAGTTTGATAGGTGAATTTGAATGCATGATAAAGGCAACAACATAAGATATCATAGGATCTGATCTACTGGAAGAGTCCTCTACAGAATCCATATAGTGCATAGGCAAGGAGGGTGATAGCACACTAATACAAGGACTAGAGGAGTGATAGCTCAAACCTGTTTGATAGAATAACTATTTACATTTCAGTAGTACTCCTGTAGAGAGCAGTGAAGCAAGGATAAGAGACCTTTCTGAGGTTTATATTTTTATGGAAACAAATATTGACAATATCATAATTAAGGATTCATCTTTACAAATGCAAGAGGAGTGTAAATTTGTAAGCCTATCAAGGGAGGTCTATCTCGAATGTAGCCATTGCAGTCCCATCCTATTTCAATGACACTCAACATCAAGCAACTCAAGCTCCCAAATACATGATCACTGGAGTTCAAATAATTTGGGTAGACAACTAACATGATGGCTATAGGTGCATCTTTTGGAACCCTGTCAGCTACATAAGTAGAGGCTCAAAAGAGAACTTGAGCTGGGCATTAAAATGTAAATTGGACACCACGAAAATTCTTCCTGAAGTCATAAACCAAGTTATGAACTAAATTGGAACCTGAAGAGAGGAAAAGAATATAGAGAATAGTTCCTAATTTCATAGAATAAGTTTCCCAAGAGAATTATTTGGTGTAAGGTATCTTTCCTGTGTATAATATATATAGGTATGCGCACTGAAATTAAAAAGAAAATTAAATACGGGGCGGGGGGAAACCTAAATTTGGGCCAAATTAATATTTTGTTGTTGGAACCAACCTTTATTTAAGGTGATTTATACACATGTGAAACGACATTTATGATGGGCTGACCTATGCATGTAAATTCTTGTGACCATTTATAGGATAAATTTTCTCATCCTATGGGGGATTTCCTATTGAAGAGCCCATTTCTTTTCACAATAGAAACATGGTAGAAATGGGGTGCTCAACCCAGCTTATGAGGACATAGAGGATTTTTCCCACCTTTAAAGGAGACAAATGAGTTCACTTTGAAGCACTCAACACTTGGAGGAATCTTGGAGGCGTAATTTTCCCTTTGGTCATTGCTCTGCCTTGCTTTGTAATCCATGTGCCCACTTCATAACTATTTTGTGACCCTTATAATAAATATTTTGAAGGTATATACACCATTTGAGGGTCATTTATTGGAGTTAAATGATCCTATATTAGAGAAAAAGGGTTTAGTGCCCACTTTGAAAGACATTTGGAGGTGGAACTCCCTTGTTTAGTGAAGGATTTGTTCCAGTTGTGGGGGAACTTAAAGTTCCCCCTCTCCCACTTGGTCAATGGAATTGGGAGCCCTTATACCTACCTTCAAGGAGAATTTTTGGGTTGTTTGCCCACTTTAGAGGCTTTTGGTGGGCATATTTAAATATTTCTTAGATAAGCGATGCTGTTGATGGGCCTTGGGAGGCTAGATGTCATGCCAACAAGCCCAATGTTTGTTTCTAATCCAACAACACTGATTTAAGATACAATAATGAGTCAAATAAAAGTGAAACCTATCTAAATAAATTATTAGGACCTATAGCTTCAAAAAATTAAAGATAATTATTAGAAAATTTCCCTAGAGCTTTGGAAATAACAAACAAAATGCAACTTCGATGTCTTCAATAAACTGTATATTCTCTTAAAGTAGATTTTCATACAGACTCCCTACGGACTTATGATGATCTTGGGGCATCTCTAACATACTCTTCCATTTCATAAATGAATGATGCAGGTGGATGTTCATTCAGTGATTTGACTTACAAAAAACAAAGTAAGTATAACAATGCATGTCTGTAATTTCCAACAACATAACATTACACTAGAAAATGGCACTGAATATGATAAAAAATATCACAAATTATCTTTACTTGTTAAAGTGTAGGAAATTTAAAACCACGTCCAAGGTCAAGACCTTTGAAAAATTCATAAAACTCTAATAATGTTTCAGCTTACCATACAAGTGGAACAAATAATTTCAAAAGTGACACAAAATGCTACTGAGAGAAATGCTGCCAAAAAAATTGTTTCCATAAACTAAACATTGGGAAATGAATATGAAAGTATGTATATGCAACATGAGATGAATATATACGACTACCAGAAGGATCGAAGATGGAGCAATGGCAGAACCCTAACTAGAAAAAACCCTAAATTTTCAGCGGACACCATGAGAGCTTGACTAGCACATGGCAGAGCACTGAATCAATTCAGGGAAGCTACTAATTTTCTCCAATGACATGAGACCCTAGTTGACAGCTTTGACATTGCAGAGGGGAGGTTATCACTACCATTTTAAGGCAGCTCATCGCTCATTACTTAGGTTTTATGGTGGACTGACATCAACAGTCGCGGGATCCACAAAAAAATACTGGAAGTTCCACGCCTTTGATGTTATCTCAACGGCTTTGACAACCCAATAGTGGGTAATTATTTTGAACTCAATGCTCCTCTTACTAGCCTCGAGTGGATCAGAGGCCCCACCTCATACATTCCTAGATCCTCCATTATCTGGCGAGCCATCACTAGATACCTTCACATCATCAAGAAAGGCCTTTCTTGGAGCATTGGATCAGGTGATGATCTAAAATTATGAGAACAAAGTATTTCTCATACAGAGATTGACTGTAGGGGCATTCACTGGATATTTCACCTTTCAAAGAAAGGATGAATCCGGAGGCTACCTGGCCCTTCTACAGACTCTGCCTAAAGAAATAAAATGTAATCACAGAGATCCGATCAATGAAAGTATTTGTTTTAAGTGCAAAGTATTAATTGATCCAGCTTTAATGTGTGAATAGACAAGTATACATATTCTGCAAATGAAGTGTAGTGGTTTGAGGATGAACTAATAAGTTTTGTTCACTGTTTAAACCTGCTTGGGAAAATTTTTCTTATAAAAAATTACTGTTTAAAGGAGCAGAATCTGAAAATATGCAGCAAAATTATACAGTATGACAGCAAATAATTTTTTAAGCGGTTCACCCCTCTCTTGGGCTACCTCTACTGGGTCCAAAAGCCTCTAATTAGGCTTTTTCCTCTTTGATTAAATGCTCAAAATGTGAATACAACTATATAGAATCCTCAAATGGAAAAATACACTGCAAAAATAGATTCAGAAGGCTCAAATCAGTATAAAATGACTAAACAAACACCTCCATTGGATGAAGGTAGTCCAAAACAACTCTTCTTCCCTTAGGCCCTAGTGGCTCCACGACCAAAAACGCTGGTAAATTCTCTGTTAGAGCACCCTGATGGCTCTGCAAACACTCCCAACAGCTCCAAAATTCTTCCAACACCCAAAATTAAAAAAAAATTCCTATCAAAAGGCCTCTCCTAGCCAAAGTTATGGCTCTTTTACTCCAACTGCCAGTTTGGCCTAGAGAAACTCCACTAAATGTGGAGAACTGGATTTAACTCCAGTTAAAAGTGGCATTACCCCAAATCTGTCGGGCGTGCTCCAAATCTGTTAGGCAGTTATAATAAATGTTGGGTGGACATGGTCACATGCACCACCGTCCAACCCGCCGTTTTATGTTATAACAAACGGTTTTCCCAAACCGTAACTTTTAACTCGCCGGAAGTATAGCCCCATTCACATGGCCAACTGTGGTAATAAATGTGACCGCCAAATTTTGTTGCACACTGACTGGAATAGGTGGAAGTTTCTGCTCCGATTCATATGAAATAGGGGGCTGGCCCCTTTTCAGGCCCGCCCAAACAAACCGCGTAGTTTATAAAAAACTTTGCCACCAACATAAATAAGAATCACCATTGGCCTAACGGTTGGGTCGTTGGGTTATCATCTGGTCGACTGGGTTTCAAATCCTACCGAGTCCATATATATTTTTTTAAACGCATCATTTCATTCCGCCTTGGTGCCACGTGGTGGCCTCCGGGCTGGCCACATGGCGCTCTGCAAATGGATGCCACCAGAATATTCTCCAGAATATGCTGCAGAATATTCCATGAAATATTCCTAGAATATTCTGTGGAATATTCTTTTTTAAATAAAAATATTTTTTATAAAGTCCACTTTTGGAATTTTTTAATTGAAATTGGCGAATCTTTAAAGCTGAATATCTTCTTCATACGACAACGGATTTGAGTGTCGTTCACGTCTACAGGATTTTTTTGGCGAGCTCTTTCCATTTGATCTAGTTCAGACCAATTCTGAGAAACTTCATTTTTGAGCATTTTTCTACAAGGGATTTGATCTCCTGATCACAACTCCCAAATGGGAAGCTTTTGGACCCTCAAAAGATTTCTGATTACTGAAACTGATGATGTGGAGACTGATTCTCCACTCTGCCACTCTTGAATAACTGAAATCTACCTGATTTGATCAAATGAAGCTTTTGAGAAAATGATAACCTGTCTCTGGAATCAACTAATCGACCATTGCTTAGATTGACGGAGTCATGATGCAAATGATTAAAATTTGCAGAACAACAATTAAAATATGCAGAAAACAAAATTTTTCTACATTGATCAAACTTCCAAAAAGACTTAAAATAACCTTCACCTTGCAAACGGTTCCCATGGCGAATTCTACCATTCCGAAACCAAATTTTTCCCATGCTGAATTGTGTGTCCTTCTTGCTTGCACTGCTTTGCTTTGACACTTCATTTTCTGCATTGGCTGAACCAAAAGGTAATTCGTGCAACATAACATCATATTTTTTCAAAGACAAACTGTTATCAAACTGAGACAAATTATTAGCAACATCATAAAGAGGTGAATGCTCAAATCTGGTCGTTTCAACATCAACAAAGTTAGACTTTGACTTGCATTAACCAATCTTTTCAATTGACATGCATGGAGTAAAGAAGATTCTAGCTTCTTCTTGTGAGCTCTCACAATGTACTCTTTACCATCTTTGAACAAGTGATACTTGTTTTCATGGCGATGAAAGATGGCCTTCCTGTCAAATAAGTAAGGACTTCCCAAAACAATACCTGAGATATCAAGCGACACCACATCAAGTTCCACTATGTCAATAAAGTGTGCAGTTATTGCAAATCGCAATATGCACTTCCTTGAAACTTGCAAATTGGCATCCTTGCATATCCATCCAAGTGGATAAGGCTTCAGATGTGGAATGGTCTCAAGTTTAAGCTGCTTGACCAAGTCTTCAGATATAAGATTCTCTTGTGACCCACTATCAAACAGTGTGTCAATTTTGGTATGTTTTGAAATTACCCTCACATGGAAAAGCTCTATCCTCCTCTTTTCATCATGAGTATCTTTGTGAAAATTCAAAGAGCTAGAACTAGGAATTGTGTCTTGCACCACTTCTTTCCCCTTAATGTTCTTTAAAACCATGCCTATGCTTTTTGTCTCATCTCCTGAGTCTAACCCTAAGTCTTGCTCAACTGTTGCTACAGTTTTCTCCTTTTCTTTGGTCTTGTTTTTGTTCTTGTATTTTTCTGGTTTCAGTTTAGGATGAAGCTTCCAACAATGATCTTCATCATGACTAGTCTTCGAACAGTTCTTGCAAAAGAACTTTCCTTTTTATTTTCTTGAATTTGCAACTCCCTTATTTCCTTTGTTTTTGAAATTACTATCCTCATCAAAAATATTCTTTCCTCTAGCTTCTAAATGTGTAGCCTGCACATAGAATTCATCTAATCTTGTAGGATTGAACAATAGAATATTATGTTGCAGATAATTGTGCAAACCGCCTATGTATTTCAACAAGGTGTCTCGACTTTGTAAGTCTACTCCAAGTAGAAGTGCTATCCTTCTAAACTCTTGGGTATAATCTTGCACATTTTGACCCTTAAGTTGCCTAAAATTTTTCCAATTCATGATTTCTTTCTGAATATGAGCAAGAGGATAAAACTGTTTCTTAATAGCTGTAATAAACTCAGTCCATGTTAGAGTTATCTTACCATGCTTTTTGATTTCCTCCTTGGTTTTAGCTTCCCACCAAACCAAAGCTGCTCCATCCATTCTCAAAGAGACTAATTGGATTTTTGTGTCATCATCATGCAAATTCTGAATTCTTAGATAGACTTCCAGCTGTCTAATCCAGTTATCCAATTTTTCTGCATTCACATCACCATTAAACATTGGCAACTCAAACTTTACATCAAGCTTTAACAAAGGATTTTTAAGAGGATTTTTTGTTTTTTGTGACTGATTTTCAGAAGTTGAAGAGGATGATGTGGAGGATGAGGATGATGATGGAGATGGTGGATCACCATTTCCTCCATTCCCTTTCTTAGACTCATCTTTGTCTTTCTTTCCTCCTGAAGAATCTCCTTCTTCTCTTTGGTTTCTAGACCCTTCTCCAGCAATCCTATCATTTCTCTCCTGGTATAGGATCCTAACCATCTTAGTCAAGTCCAACAAAGCTTTTCTAAAGACTCTTTCTTCTTCCTTGGGATCCATTTCCTCATGTACTTCTCCTTCTCTGGATGACATGTTTGTGGTTGATTCTAAGGCTAGTGAGGATGAAATGGAAGGTGGATGTAATGGCACTCTAGCCCTCCTTGGTTGAGGATTAATTTGTTCTCTAACCAATTTACCTTCCCCTCTTTTCAATTTCAGCCTAGTGAGCATCAAATTTTGCAGAATAACACAACTTACTTGCAAAAATTTCACAAACTCTTAAGCAAAACCTTGAGCTTTGATACCAACCTAATCTGAAATTGTGAGAACAAAGTATTTCTCATACAGCGATTGACTGTAGGGGCATTCACCGGATATTTCACCTTTCAAAGAAAGGATGAATCCAGAGGCTACTTGGCCCTTCTACAGACTCTACCTAAAGAAATAAAATGTAATCACAGAGATCCGATCAATGAAAGTATTTGTTTTAAGTGAAAAGTATTCATTGATCCAGCTTTAATGTGTGAATAGACAAGTATACATATTCTGCAAATGAATAGTGGTTTTAAGATGAACTAATAAGTTTTGTTCACTGTTTAAACCTGCTTGGGAAATTTTTTCTTATAAAAATTTACTATTTAAAGGAGCAGAATCTGAAAATATGCAGCAAAATTATATAGTATGACAACAAATAATTGTTTAAGCGGTTCACCCCTCTCTTGGGCTACCTCTGCTGGGTCCAAAAGCCTCTAATTAGGCTTTTTCCTCTTTGATTAAATGCTCAAAATGTGAATACAACTATATAGAAGCCTCAAATGAAAAAATACACTGCAAAAATAGATTCAGAAGGCTCAAATCAGTATAAAATGACTAAACAAACACCTCCATTGGATGAAGGTAGTCCAAAACAGCTCTTCTTCCCTTAGGCCCTGGTGGCTCCATGACCAAAAACGCTGGTAAATTCTCTGTTAGAGTGCCCTGATGGCTCTGAAAACACTCCCAACAGCTCCAAAATGCTTCTAACACCCAAAATAAAAAAAATTTCCTATCAAAAAGCCTCTCCTAGCCAAAGTTATGGCTCTTTTACTCCAATTGCCAGTTTGGCCTAGAGAAACTCCACTAAATGTGGAGAGCTGGAGTTAACTCCAGTTAAAAGTAGCATTACCCCAAATTTGTCGGGCGTGCTCCAAATCTGTCGGGCAGTTATAATAAATGTTGGGTGGACGTGGTCACATGCACCACCGTCCAACCCGCCATTTTATGTTATAACAAACGGTTTTCCCAAACCGTAAATTTTAACCCGCTGGAAGTATAGCCCCGTTCACATGGCAAACTATGGTAATAAATGTGACTGTCGAATTTTGTTGTGCGCCGACTGGAATAAGTGGAAGGTTCTACTCTGAGTCATATGAAATAGGGGGCTGGCCCCTTTTTGGGCCCGCCCAAACAAACCGCGCAGTTTATAACAAACTTTGCCACCAACATAAATAAGAATCACCATTGGCCTAACGGTCGGGTCGTTGGGTTATCATCCGGCCGACCGGGTTTCAAATCCTGCCGAGTCCATATATATTTTTTTAAACGCGACATTTCATTTCGCCTTGGGGCCATGTGGTGCTCTGCAATTGGATGCCACCGAAATATTCTCCAGAATATGCTGCAGAATATTCCAGAGAATATTCCCACAATATTCTATGGAATATTCTTTTTTAAATAAAATTTTTTTTTATAAAGTCCACTTTTGGCATTTTTTAATTGAAATTGGCAAATCTTTAAAGCTGAATATCTTCTTCATACGACAACGGATTTGAGTGCCATTCACGTCTATAGGATTGTTTTGGCAAGCTCTTTCTAGTCGATCTAGTTTGGACCAATTCTGAGCAACTTCATTTTTTAGAATTTTTCTACAAGTGATTTGATCTCCTGATCAAGTGAAAAAGTCGAGATTGGTGTGGATGCTTGGTCTGGTTGTGGTTAGGTGTACCAATTACATTTGGCCACTAGACATCACTTGATGGATGTAGGAATTCAAACCATTTCACAAATTGCTGACAGAGTGAATTCCTCTTAGATCACATAGGCCTAGAAATTGGCACAAGATCTCGACATCCCACATAATTGGCATCCGACTTGGAACAATTATCTTAGGGCCCTCTGTGTCACCAACATCAAAATCACTGAGAGGGAGGATGAAATTTTATGGGCTTTATCTCCTCGGGTAAAATAATATCCAAATGAAGGGTATATATCTCTATGTGCAAAACTTGATACCCAGAAAAAACTGTGGTGGTGGATATACCTTTGGAATTCTAAGGTACCACCAAAGGCCAAACTTTTCATGTGGTGGATACTCACCAAATGCACCCCAAATGAGGACAACGTCATCAAGTGATCCATCCACGGTCTCCCCCAATGATGTCTCTGCAAATCTAAGGCTGAGGATGTGGATAACCTCTTCCTCACCTGCCCATCTAGAAAAATAATCTAGCATCTTACCACAACTGCCCTGGGCATCACATATCATTGGCATGGAAACTCTCTTTCTAAGGCTTGGTAATATTGGTGGTAATCGAAACTCTACCCAAAATAACTTAATCTCCCACTCTTGATATCTTGGGGTACCTGGCTGGCTTGTAATCAAACTATCTTTCAAAGTGTTTTGATAGAATATCCTCACATAAGTAACACTATTGTGACACTCTTCCTCTCAATTCCAAATGATGAGCCTGAAGCACAAGGTAGAATTCTAACACTAAAGGCTATTGAAAATTCGTACCCATGGGCCTATTTTGGTGGGGCATCAAACATCCATGGCTATGGAGGGGGGGATGCTATCTATCTCTCTGAATTTCACTACTATAACATTAAAATGGGATTGGGCCTAGGTAAAAATAAATATGCCGAGCTCAATAGTCTCAAAATCCTCTTCACCTTCGCCCAAGGGAAGAGTTGCAACAAGATTCAGATATTTGGGGATCCCAAAATTGTTATTAACTAGCTCAATAATGAGGCACAATGTCATGTTCATACTCTTAGAGCTTTGCTGGATGAGGTTATGGCACTAAAATCATTTTTTGATTCCATTACTATAGCTCACATTTACAGGAAAAGGAACTAAGTGGTTGATCAACTATCCAATGAAGCATCTCAGTTAGAGTGGGGTCACTGGTTCATTATCGAACAATATGGACATAATGAGTATCATCATTTCCATAGACCCTTCAGAGAGGATATGGAGGGACAGGGGGCAGTCTAACCAGACTATCGATTTTGGATGGTTTTGGTAGGGCTCTGGCCAGTCTTTTACTGTTTCTCATGTTATTATGTAGATATTTTTGTTTTTCACAGTACTATTTACAATTTTATTTATGAACATATAAAATATATGAATGTAAGTGATTTCGAATTATGCATAAATGACTATGCTACTACAACATGTAATTTTCTCTCATAATGAAAATTACAATTTTTTCCTTGGAAAAGAAAAACATGTGAGGAATTAAATAATGTTAAAAACTTCAAACATGTTCAGAGGGAATGCGATTTAAGCCTAAGACTACATGCAAAATTTACCTAAGACAAACCATTGGTTTTCTCCCTGAATCAGTCTGTGGTTTTTTTTGAACCTAGAAGGAAGTTATTCAAATAGAAAACAAACTTTTCCTAAGACCAATCAAAGGGATGTCTTAACCCTATGACAGACCCAAGTCGCAGGACTGAGCCAGAGGAAAAGGCATTCAAATTTCTTCTGGGGTTAGACGGATCTATACTAAGGCAGAAAATTGAATTATTCTAAATTTTATTCCCTGCAACTTCATCTCGAGGCAAAATAAGAACGATCTAAGGCATGATATTATCATAATTCCTAGGAAAAAAAAACCTTGAGGCTGGTTATTTACGTAATTATTCTGAGGAAAATTAATCTGAATTTTTTGAGCACAAAAGGAGGCTAATCCCAACCAACCCCCTTCCTCAGGCCACTCGGGGATTATTTGTGCTCTACAATAGGTCTTAACATTGGAAGAAATATCCTACTCCTATATAGAGCTCGGAGTGGTTGTCTAAGGCAAGTATAGAGGAATTGATTTAGGACCAAAGAAGATCCAAGACTCTCTAATACAATGCAGTGGTATTGGATAGATTCTCAAATCATTTTCTAAAGGAATTCCAAGGAAGAAGAAGAGTTTTATCCTCCATATTGACCCCTGAAACCATTCAGATATCAACCCTGATCAGAATTCACAAAGGTTTATTCAGGTCTATGGATTTTTGGTTAGAATACAACTTTTTCCAATACGAAATTATACTGCAATTGTTTGAAACTATACTAAACTATTAAATCTGGAGAATATAGTGGTACTATGAAATTCTGTTGCATGGTTGAGCTATCGTATTGTTTACTGTAATGTTGAGATAGAAATTTTATTTAATGAAGACTTCATTCTTTTGTATTGGATGAATCTTGGTGTCATTGTCTGAAAAAGAATTTGTCGAAATCCTATAGTGAAAATTTCCCTAGCATATAAAAAAAAAATCAAATAAAATTTACCAAATAAATAATAAATATCAGGATCTTCAATAGCTATAGTAAATCTTGAACCTACCAATTATTCTTCAATCCTATAGTACTGTGCATGTGATGCAAAATTCATCCCATAAAAGTCCTCCTTCAATTTGCCTACATGGATCTCTCATCCACGCACCTGAAAGCCTCTCAATTGATTGATGTATCTTGCCTCCTCCATTAGACCATTAAGAAACAATGTTTTTATATCCTTTTGACATAAATTCCAACCAAAAATTGATGCAAAATATTTGACGAACCTGATGCAAATACACTAGCAACTAGAGTAAATCCTAAAGATGTCCTCATAGTCAACTCCTCTCTAGAGAATAGTCTCATTGTGAACTGAACCTTAGTACATTTTTATGTTATATCTTGCAAGCTTCACCTCAAACACCCCCCTAGAATAAATCACAAACTTCCCCACGTGTTGGCACAATCTCCCAAACAACATTCTTCATTATAGAGTTGTGATTGATCTATATTTCCTCCTTGATTAGACTATTAAGAAACAATGTTCTTACATATATTTGATATCAATGCCAACCAAGAATTTATGTTAAAGACATTAATGAACCTGATGCAAGTACAGTAGAAACTAGAGAAAATGTGTCCTTATAGTCAAATTCTCTCTAGAGAATACTCTCACTATGAATAGAACCTTTGTACTTTTTTATTTTCTGCAAGATTCACCTCAAAAATCCACCTAGAATATATCAAAAATTGCCCCACTTGTATTGGCACAATATCCCAAACATCATTTTTCAGTATAGAGTTAACCATGTCCACCACAACATTCTGTCATAACTTCTAACCAACTACCTCCCCATAACTAAAATACTATACAAAAATGCTGGAAGACATCAGTGCAATATAATTCATAATTTTTTTAGAAAGATAACTCACTACAAATGATGGCTTTGGGGATCCAACATGCTCCTATGCATCCTACTATGTTTACTACCACCTAGGCTGCCTTGTTGAACAAAAAAATAGTAAAAAATCACTTCCACCTCCAAAACCTTGCTAATCATCATTAGGATAGAAAAGGTTTCTCCCTGCTAAACCTCTACTAAAATGCTTCTAAGACCTCGAGGGACCATGCATCATCACAAGGTTCACATCTCAGTCCACTATTATTGTCCATGTGACAGAATGTAGAATCCATAGGCCTTGAAACACTCATTATATCCAAAAAAAACACCCTTCAAATTGAAGTGTTTCAGTTTAGTTCATTTCTCCTAAAAATTATGAATATATACAGGACAACAACACAAAAAGTGTGTTACCGAGGATTTCTCACCGATGAAAGCTTTCTTCGATGTTTTTTCCTTCAATACCTACAGAGGAAACCTATTTAGAATGTAGAGAATTGTACCACATGATTCTACGCAAAGGAACATAAGAAAATCTAGGTCACAAACCATAGCCTCAGTTGTCTCAATCTGAAGCATTTGTTTTTTGAAAAAAATAATTTTGGATCACAATCATCCTTAAAAAAAAAAGGATTGGTATATCCACTATTTTGATAGGGTTTGAAACTGAATACATCAAATAAAACACTTCAGGAACAATATATTTCCAACTATACCTGTTTACCATATCACCTATAGATATGAAGAGCCTTAATAGCATCATGGCATTGCATTTCAAAGAACTTTAGGTAAACAGTTGTAGTCATCAGTAGCTATAGATCAGGGATGATTAAGATGCTAATTGAACATACTAAACCATAACATTTTTTACCTTGTCAACAAGGTTGATGGTGGCATCATTAATTGCAGTATAAAGTTTAATGCTCTCCCTTGAAACCTGCAAGATTGTACAAAAGACAAATAAGTATCCCCATCATACAATACAACATAAAATTTAGCAAGTGAAACCTATTTCTTCATTCAAGAAATAAAATGAATTTTAACCACCAAAGAGTGAATATTGTACAAACCACTATGACTGCATACTCTATCACATGATATAACTACCCTTTCTAGCTGCACATAATTAGATAATTACATGAGCTCACACATACAACGTTATGTAGTGCTTTCAATCTAAAAACACATTGAAATGAAATATAACTAAAAAATTCTAAAGAACATATAATAAGTAGCCAACCTAAAAAATCAAAGTTATTGTTCATTTAAAAATGGTGGCTACTATGTAATACCTGACACCCCATTAGACGATAAATATATTGCTACAAAGGTGGCAATTTTTCTAGCAATTCAGGAGTGTCTAGTTCCCTAGTTCTCTGCAACAAAAATATGTCTATCGATTTGGATTTTCCATTTTTCTTCCATAACATGTTGAGCATAAGGTTTAATATAAGAAAATGAAATAACTAAATCTATCGGGTGCCCAAAAATAAAACACAAACAATGTATGTACTAGAGAATATAAATTAGTTGAGCAGATTTACACATACAAAACAAAGGTACACTAGAATCATAATGACTTATTCCTGTAATACTAGTAAGAAAGCATCAATTTTAAGCCTCTACACTATTTTTGTAACATATTGTAGAACATTTTTAGTGCACTCCAAGAAAAATGAGAAGGAAATAGATCATTGCACTTAATATGCAAGTTTGATGCAGTAAGTCCTCTGTCCACAAAGAACATATCAAACATAGAAAATTTTCAGTTGTCTTCAAAATAAATGGATCCTTTTGCTACAAATAATAGTCATATTTAGAACTTAGACATATACTAAAGTCTCACTAGTAAAGGAATGTAATAATGAGGCATTTAATATAGTAATTAATGTAGTGATTATTACTTGGGTATTTGGGAATTGCAATTTACTCCTCTCCTACTACGTAGTGACACATTGCATCTAATGAAATAATGAACACACATTTTATCATTTAAAATGTGCATCTTTGTCCACACATGTGTGTGTAAAAATAACATGGTATCATAGAATTGTTGGGGAGAAGCAATGAAGTCGGTGAAGGAGCCAAGGGAATGCTATGCCTAGTGAAGGCACTGAGGGTCAAATATAACAGCTCAAATTGGAAAAAAGATAACAAAGGCAAGCCATCCTGGAGTGAGTCAAAGGGACTATGTATCTGTATGCAATGAAACTGTTAGAACCATGGGAATTCATATAAGAAGGAAAAATGCATATAAAATATTCCAGAAGGCAGGTCGAAGAATCATAGAATTGATGATATCAAATCAATTTCTCGACTCATGGAGTGATGCTAAATGTAGGAACTTTGTAGGTTTTCCTTTTGTGAAGCCTATCATCACATGGTTATAGATATTATCTGTTGAATAACCAAAGTATCAAGTCAGAGATGTCATGAGTGAGTGGGTATATTCCAACAAATATTTCAAAAGGTATATCTTATGTTCATGGTATATCCTCTGAATAAAAGTGATTAAGACACCAAAAGAGAAGCCAGCCTATAGCATAGGATAACGAAGAGCATTGATACCTACCATACAAATTTTAACTAGTCACCACCTAGAAAATTTGCGAAATTGAGATGCCAAAACTGCCAAAAAGAAGATGCACTTATTAGGCATTTAATATAGTATTAAATGTGGTTGCTATTAGTTAGGTATTTTGGAGATATGAAATGTGCTCCTCTTGTCCTACTATGTAATGACTCAATGAGACATCACATCATCTAATCATCCCACTCTCATCATCCCACTCTCATCATCCCACTTCCACCTCTCATAAACCCAAATCTTTCCCTATGAATGGATGGTATGATGAGGAGTGCAAAGCTCTCCATTGCCAGCTTCAACATGCATTCATCCATACTCACCCCTCCTACCCCAATATCAAAGCCTCATATCACTGCCTCCTTCATTGCAAGAAATGTCTCTTTTTCTCATAGAGAGGATGTGACTTGTGTACCTCTCTTTCTCACTCCCCTAGACATTTTTGGTCCATTTTCCTCCCCCACCACTCTCCCCTCCCCTCCAAACTTAACCCCTAGTCCATTTTATCCCATGTGTCACCCTCTATGACATCCAAGGGAAACCTCAGATTTACGTGACCTCTTCGCCCTCTTCAAGTTTTGTATTCTATGATAGTGACATAAGAGAGGCCATTTGGGTGATGAAAAATAGCAAAGCAACATATGAGGATGGTTTCTAGGTAGACTTATTTAAAGACAATCTTTTTGCTCTGGTTCCCTACTTGGTTGATCGCTTCAACCATGTGATCTATATAGGTTTCCCATAAACATGGTCTCAGCACATCATTCACCCTATAAACAAATCAGGGCCCAACTCAAGTCCCAATAATAGGACTATCATGGTGGGCCACACATTCTCCAAACTATATGCTACATCCCTCCACCTCCAAATATCCAAGGAGCTTGAGAAGAAACAACTTAGAGCTAGAGGACAGGCTAGATTTTGACTTGAGCACCAAACTATTGACCAAATCATTACACTTAGGGCCATCATTGAGGAGGCACGACATCGCTCTTTAAAAGTCTATTGTTGTTTTGTAGAATTTCGAAAAGCTTTTGACTCAGTCCCTAGAGAAGCATTATTCGAGAGACTCAGAGATAGTGGCATCTTAGATACCCTCTTTTTAGCCATCATGCACTTATATGAGTTGGTCCTTGGTCATATGTGCACAGTACATAGGCCATCATATTTTATCTAGAGCACTATTGGGGTAAAACAAGGTTGTCCCTTGTCCCCCACACTATTTGGGATCTATATTGAAGAGTTGGAGTCCTTCTTGCATGAACACATCCAAGATGGTGATGGTTGCCTTCTACATCATGTCTTGATTTCTATCTTATTGTTTGCAGATGATGTGGTCCTTCTATCCCCATCCCCTGATGGATTGTAGAGGTAGCTGGATACCCTGTCCCTTTTCAATGATCTTCGACAGTTTACACTTAACCTAGGTAGAACCAAGGTTATGATCTTCAACACGTCAAAGAAGTTCCTCTGTGACCTCCATTTATTTTTTAGAGGAGAGGATATTGAGATCACCAACTCATACACCTATTCGGAGGTACTATTTGCAGGACCTTAATTTATCTTGCGGCCTGCAATCCAGCCTCGAATCAACAAGGGCTATGGATCCTGGGCCCTTCTCAAGAGAATGTTTTCAGAATCATTTTCAGGAAATATCAGTCAAGATGTTACTGATGGACAGTCTTGTTCGACTCACATTTCTATATGGTTCAGAGGTTTGGGGTCCTAGCTTAATAGAGTTTGAATGGTCTTCTGCATAGGGAGTCCAGATCACCCTTCTTCGTCGCATCATTCGATGCAATCAGACAATTAATTAGCCCATAATTCTTGCAGAGTTTGGAGCTCACCCCTTTCTCCTTAAGACAATGTTTGGTATCATCTCTCTTCTTCACCGTGTTCGAGGTTTTCTGGATACAAGAAAGGGGCGGGACCGATATCCATACCTGGCCTACCTTTCATCAGAGTCCATTGCAGTAGTGAGTTCTTTGGCTTGATCCCGATGTTGTTATGCTGGAGTCTCAAATCTCCTTGCTTAAATTGGTATCTAGCTAAACCAAATCCCTCCATTCAAGTATTATTTGTGTGCACCAAGCCACCTCCTACCAACCAAACAATAAATGAATAAAATCGTCCAAGAGGATATTTACAGGAAATATGTAGAGGTTATTTGGATAAACCCTCAGGGTGGGTTACATCTAAATATGGCTTTATGTGCTGAGAACTTAATGTTGTTGAGGGATGGACCCATTTTTCAACCCAATTACATGCTTCACCATTGAATGCATGTAATTCAGGTTCCCTTGGGTCAGATCAAAGTAGGTTCTCAAAAACTGAGGATTGAGACTGACCATTAGATTGCCTAGTTAGAAATGATTTTCCGGTTATTCCACATCTAAGTGACTGAGTCGGAGGAGCACTTCATCTTCCGCTGCCCCATTTACTATGATATTTGTGGGAGATTCCATTGCTTGTTCAGAGGGATCCAAACCTTATCTAGCTTCTTTCGATACCCAGACGAGAGATGTCTAACGTTGTACATACAAGAGGCCACAAGAATCCGCACACAGATTCTCTAGCCTCCTCCTAGAGTAGATCATGTGCAACAGATTGCGTCATTTTTTACAGTTATCTCGTAAGAAAGAGGCAAAAACCGATAAGTTAATAACATTTTTGCTTCATACTCTAGATTAGTGTGGGCTAGAGGGGCCATCCCCCTAGAACATGGATCCCTGAGTCATTACCAGACCAAATATCTTAGTATCAGGCAGTTGAGAACACCTACTCATCAGCGACATGTCACTTCTTCTTAGCAACGACGTAAAAGAGGCTCCAGATCCTCCCCTATCCCTCCCTCGGGAAAACACTCCATATTGAGTTTCTTTCATTTGACCTTGAGTGTTAAGAGAGAGATTTAGTGGACCATTATATTGTGCTCTCTTCACTTGGAGTCTAGGACTTTCCTCATTTCGGTTTTCAGGAATTATGTTTTTCTTTCTTTATTTCTTATTTATTGCTCTTTATATAGGAGAACTTTTAGTGCTCCTCCTTGTATCGACATCATTGTAATATGTAGTACCATTGACCTACTTTTGTGGTCATTCATTGGAAATTAATATAATTATCTTATTATCTTAGCTTATCTATTGTGTATTGATGTCCACGTACATGTGTGCAAAAAAATTACATTTTAGAAATGAAAGTTAGATTTGTGCAGACTGTTTCTAGGGAAATGATGGATACTCATTTATGTTGAGTGCGGTGATTATTATAATATTTTAATATGTTCACTCCTACCAGAAGACTTCATTTCTTTAACTAGTGATGGAGATGTTCATCAGTGGACTCATGTTGTACCAAATCCTGTGGTTCGAGTATACAATGTGCTAGCTACCCCATTGTATGGACATGGTCCTTGTATTCCACATGGTGATAAGTTGAGGTGGGTATATATTGGGGCTGGTATGTGTGCTAGAATTACAGATGGTGTTCGAGTGCATACTTGGAAGACTGCCATGAAGGCTGGTCTCATAGGCATGGTAGTTATAGAGAAGGAAGCTTTGACACCACTTGGAAATGAGGAAATCCACAGGGATACAATGATTGTTAATCTAGGTTTGTACCTTGGTTTCTGCAAAGCACAATCTCTGTATTAGATTTATTGGTTTATATTTTTAATGTATGTATACTTGTTTTTATACTCTTTGAAGGAAGTGTAAATTCTAAGAGGTTTTTGCTTACCATTATCTCTATTGGGTAGCAGAAATGAAAGACGTTGGCTTCAATAAAACTATGTTTTATATTTACTATGGGTTTATACAACAATAATATTAATTCTGTTGTAGGTCTCAAGTCTGCCAAAAAATTAATATGTGTAGCAAGATCCTTGATAGTAGTTTTCAAGAAGAAAACTAGAGGTCGAATGGGACTAAGGAAGAAACCACTGGTGAATCATCCCGGGGTTCTTATTTTTTCTTGTACTCCAGAGATAAAACCTTTGGAGAAGACTGACTCTTCTATTCGAGAAACACCAACATATTAATGAATATTTAAAAAAAAAAAAATTATTAGAAAATTTCACTAGAACCTTGGAAACAACAAACAAAATGCAACTTCTATGTCTTGAATAAATTGTATAGTTTCCTAAGGTAGATGTTCATACCGACTCCCTACAGACTGATGACTGATGATGCTCTTGTAGCATCTCTAACATATTCTTCCATTGCAGAAATTAATGATGTAGGTGGATGTTCATTTAGTAATTTGATTCAAACACTCTGCCAGAAGTCGGGCCAAACCCTTCAAACCTTGTTGCACCAAAGCTTCATGAAGCCATCGGGACAAATCCACAAATTCATTTTTATTCTATAGAATTGTGTACAAAAGCCCTCAAAAACTTAGAAAATTCAATTCCTTTTTAGTTCAAAAACCAAAGACGGAGATAAAATGGCTCCAAAGCCCAGGGAATGCATGAATTTTTTATGTCGTATATTTACATTGACATGTAAAATGTTCTCCGCCCTATCTCTATTTGGTTTCTTTCCTACTTGGTGTTGGTTTGCAATAATTGAATTGTGTGATGGTGAGAGCAAAAGGCATTTGGAAATATTGCAGGGCAATATACCAATTATCTTTCATTTTTAAGTTCTTCTTTGATTTTTCCATCCATCATTTTGATTTTTCCCTCCACCACTTTGATTTGGGTTTAGATATTGAAGAGTCTTTAATTTTTTAAATATTTATGAAGTTGTCAATTTGAAGAGAATTTTTTATTTTTCTTCAAAAATAAGAAAAAAAATATGTTTTTTAAATTAAGAAAATGAAAAATAGATTAATCATCTTTTAAGCTATTTTTAAGATATCTAATATTTGTATAAATTTTATAGAAGCTTTTCACCTTTCTTTTAAGTGAATAATTTTATTATTATCTTTTTAAACATTGGTTTCATTGAAAATATTTTTAAACACACACTTTTATATCAAAGCATAAGAACATATAGCAATATATTTATAATTAATTTGTTATTAAGTTGGTTATAATTATTTTTAACATGCATTCACGAATGTGGAAAAATATCTCTTGAGTATTTTCACTTGGAAAATAAGGGTTATCTAAACAATTTGTTATTAGTGTTGATGGGTATTTGGCTAGTTTTACACTATCAAATTCCTAGATCAAATCTCTTGAGTAAGGTGTAGTAGTCCACACTAACAAGTTTATTTTGGATGTCATCCATGAATGTGGGGAAGCAACACCTTTATCTCTAAATTTTATCACTACAGATGGATTCAGAGACCCCCTTTATCTCTGAATCCATCTACAACGTCAAAATTGAGTGAAATGTAACACTTTAATATCAAAATTACAATGTTCCATTTCTGTAGTGACACAATTAAAAATGACTAGCATAAATGAATAAGTCATATACTTTTTTTTACTTTCTAGTTGGTCATATTTTTATTCTTGGAATATAGTATTCATTTACGTTAATCATTTTTAATTTTTTCACTTATTTTCTAGTCATTTATTTTATGCCCAGAATAAATTAATCGTTTTTAGTTGGGTTACTTACTATCTAGTAGTTTATTTTATCGCTACAATAAATTAGTCACTTAAGTTAATCACTTTGAGTTGGGTCACTTAAAATTTTTCAAATTTAGTAGTAATTCACTTGAAATAGTTGTGGTGAATAAAGTTTTTAGTCACCTAGTTACTAATTTCATCATTTTCTACTAGTGAGAGAAGCAAAGAAAACAAAAATTCCACACAACTAAGGGGGCCCATAGACTAGCCAAAGTGCCAGATGCGTATGTTTGAGACAAGTAGCCTCAAAAAATGTACATGAGAAATTTTAGTGAAATTAAGTTGGAAGAGAATTTGTCTTGGAAGGAATTCTTTAGAAAAAACAAGTGTGATTTGATCATCAAAACATGTTACATAGATTTTATGTTGGAAAATACTTTTAGGAGGCAATTAATCAATTTTACTTATGATGACATTACCTTGTGATTTTTTTGTTATTATTAATAGATCTTTCTATTTATATTTTTCTTATCATCAATATTAATTCCAAATAATAAATAAAATAGGACACAAGATGTAGGCACGTTGCCAGGGAAAAACCACACTCTTTGGGGAAAACCTGGTCAAAATTCTTCCCTCAGTAGATCCAGGATGAGATGACCAAGACCCTTACAAGATAAATTAGAGACTCCTTCATAAAGTCATCGTTGTTCTTCCTTTATACCAATATTCATGTCACTGTGTCAGCATCAAATTATTATCAATGTGTTTATACCGAGACATCATCACTGTGTGACCTTATCAGTGTAAGGCTATTATGAAACCAACTCCAAAAATAGAAGAAAAGAGAGATCAATGCTTTAGAAATCAGCTACTCCAAGGGGGAAATCTCCTTTACATTAAAAAATGAACAATTCTTGGATGACAAAAATGGAAAAACATATATATAAGAGTCAATGGGGTCACAATATAATCCTAGCCGACCTAACAATAATAATGTAAGGGAACTAAAATAACAATACTAGCTTTTATGGGGCACAATAATAACAATATGAGGGCTATAGGGGTACAACAACAACAATAAGGGGGTTAAAATAACAACAATAAATGACTAAACTTGTGATATAGGGACCTAACATGCCCCTCTCCTTCAAAAAGTGTTGTTCTCAATGCTTCAGAAGCTCTAGATGTGTCTGTATAAAATTCTCATCCTCTCATGTGGAATCTTCTATGGGTAAGTTCTTCCACTTCATGAGATACTCTGAAATTGATCAATTTCGTAGTTTTCGAGTTCTTGTTTTCGTGAGTACTTCAGGTTCCAATATGATTTTTCCTTCCTCATCAAGTTTTGGAAATATTGTTTGAATTGGAAGTTTGTCACCTATAACCTTCTTTAATCATGAAACATGGAAAACTAGGTGCACTTGACAAGAAGCAAGAAACTACAATTTTTATGCCATAGTACCAATATCTTGCAACACCTTGTAAGGACCATAGTACTTTGGAGATTATGTATTATCCTTCTTAGCTTTCTTGAGGGAAATTTTTTTGTATTGTTGTAGCTGTAAAAATACCCAGTCTCATACATCAAAAATTCTCTTGCTTTGATGTTGATCTGCCTGTTGTTTCATTTGATTTTGTGCCAAATTTAGATTATCCTTTCAGAGTTGGAGAAATTCTTGTTAATGTTCGATGTGATCTTCTACTGCTTGAACCTTAGAATTTTCTTTTTAAATATGATGTGATGGATGGTGGATGACGTCCATAAAGTGCCATAAATGGGGTTATTTTTGATGCAGTATGGAAGGGAGTGTTACACCACCATTCATCCACAGGAAAGCACTTGACCCATTGTGTTTTTTTATCAGATACAAAATAACGAAGATATCCTTCAAAACAGTTTTTCACTACCTCAATTTTCCCATTGGATTGAGGATGATAAGATGAAATATGAGCTAGTTGAGTACCCAAACCAAAAATAATTCTAGCCAAACCTTTATAGTAAAAATTGGACCTTTGTTTCTTAAAATAATCTTTGGGTTTCCATGTATCTTTTGAATTGTTTCCATTAATTTAGTAGCAATTGTACTTGTTTTAAATGGAGGAGATAATGCACAAAAGTGTGCATACTTGGTAAGTCTATAAAATACCACCATGGTGACACTATTTCCTTCAAACTTAGGTAAACCTATGATAAAATTAATTGAAACCTCCTCCCAATGTTGACTTGGAATAGATAAAGGCTTTAGCAGACCTTGGGTCTTAATTGTCTCAAATTTATTTTGCTGGAAAACCAAACATTTTGCCACAAAATTTTGAATATCAAATTTAAGGCCATCCCAAAAAAAAAAATTTCTTTACCCTGTGATAATTTTTTAAAAATCCTAATTGTCCTCCTAAGGGAGAGGTGTGCAATTCCAAAAGAGTCTTTTGTTTTATTTGGGAATTCTTACTAAGATATAAGTGATCTTTGCACCATACGGAATGCTTTTTCCAACTATATGTATTATATGTAATAGGATATTGCTGCAAATCTTGAATGAGTGTCCACACTTCTTCATATTTCTTCCATTCATCCTTTGCTTCGACTATCCAATATGGTTGGATAATATAAATGGCACAATGCAATGCTTCCACCTCTTCGTCCTTTCTTGAGAGTGCATCTGCAACAACATTTAGCTTCCATTTTTGTAGATGATTTCAAAGTCATAACAACATCTTTGTGACCCATTTTTTCTGCTCTTATGAAGATATGTTTTGTTCAAAAATGAATTTAAGACTATCATGATCAATTTTTACCTTGAAGTATCTTCCCACTAGGTAAGGTCATCATTTCTTTAGTGCATGTAGTATTGCCAACATTTTCTTCTCACAAATATATTTCTATAAATACTTTCCTTTCATTGGTCGACTTCCAAAATAAATTGGTATTCCTTATTGCATTAAAATAATACCAATTCCATTTCATAAGGCATCACATTCCACAATAAAGGTTGTTGTGAAATCTGGCGTAGCTAAGATTGGTGCTAGGCACATTGCCTCTTTAAGATGTTCAAAGGCGTTAGTTGCTCTAGGAGTCCATGAGAAAACATCTTTATTGAATAATGCTATTATAGGTGTTGATATTCTCCCATAATTCTTAAAACAAAATTGTGATAATACCCTGTTAACCCAAGAAATCCTTGCAACTGCTTTATGGTTGTGCGGAATTTCTGTTCCTTAATGGATTTTATTTTGTTAGGGTCTACCTTAAGACCCTCCTAAGATAAAATATGACCTGGATATTCCACCTCTTGTAAACCAAAGAAACATTTAGAGGTTTTTGCATATAATTGTTTCTTATCCAATATTTTTAGCACCTTGTCAACATGTTGAACATGATCCTTCAAAGACCTATTGTAGATTAGTAAATCGTCAAAAAATACTAACACAAATTTTCAAAGGAATGGTTTGAAAATGGAATCCATCAACCCTTGAAGTGTAAAAGGTGCATTGGTAAGTCCAAAAGGCATGACCAAAAATTCATAATGACCCTCATCAGTTCGAAATTATGTTTTCAGAATATCTTTAGTCTTCATTCTAATTTGATTATATCCTGAATGAAGATCCAACTTGGTAAAATAAATTTCTCCCTATAATTCATCCAACAATTCATAAATCAAAGGAATGGGAAATTTATCTTTAATGGTGAGCTTATTGAGCTCCCTATATTCCAGACACATGCGCCATGATCCATCCTTATTATGCAACAATACTACTATAGCAGAGAAATAACTTTGACTAGGTTGAATTATACCAGCCTCTAACATTTATGTAATCATACGTTTGATTTCTTTCTTTTGGACATAAGGATATATGTAAGGCTTGATGTTTAGAGGAACACTTCTTGGAATCAAATGAATAGCATGATCATGATGATGAATAGGTGAGAGTCCTTTGCGAGCTTCAAACACCTTGGAATGATTGTTCAATACTTTTTGGAGATCTGTAGAAATAGATGATTTTGATGTTAGAAGTTCTAGTGAGCATAATTATTCAATTACACCTCATTGTTATTTATTCAAAATCTTTTTCATGACATTAGAGCTTATTATCTTTCCTGAATTCCCTGCGATACTCTGTAATTCAACTTCCTTTCCTTCCGAAAATAATTTCAAGAAACTTTCTTAAAAATTAAAAGCTACTGCCCCGAAAGATTGTAACCATTGTACTCCTAGTACAAGATCAACACTTCCCATTTGGAATATTAAATACATACTCCCCCATGGTTAACTTGATATTATGGCATTTTCCAGAGAAATTTATAGTTCCTCCATTTGCAACCATCACTTAACACTCTTGTGCTGGGTATAGGAAGAAATTCAATTCCTTGGCTATCTTGAGAGTTTGAGGAGTGGTAATTGCTACCAATGCATTACAGATATGGTGAGAATATTTTCTTCTTTCTCTAGGATTGGTTCCTAGTGTATATCCCGTTCTTTTGAAGTTTATCATTCATTTTCTTCCTCCTCTTCACAATCTATGTGTTGAGTTTCAAAAATGTCTTCCATATTCATCCATATTTCCATAATCTAATAACCATTTATCCCTCATTTCATAACTATCTAGCCTAAATAAAACCCTACATCAAGTAACCATATTCATTATCATACATGTTAGAATAATGATTTTCCAAAGTTATTTATTTTATGTATTTAAGTGAATTTATGATTAAAAACTAGGAAATTAATATGGTTTCATATATCAATATATGTGTTATGAGTTTTGTGACATGTGTAGGGTTATTTGGAGGTTCTATAAGGGTTTTACTTGGCCTCCCAAGCACAAATTCAAATTTAAAATTAATAGGCGGACCATATTCCAAGGAGAAATATCATGGAGATCTTGATGTGTCATGGGATTTGTATCTAGTATTTAGGGATAAGGTGAGAAAAGTATGGATATAGTAGATATTTTGGGGATTTACATTTATTGATAATATATATGTAATTCATGTATAAATAAGAGGAGCATCCATTAGAGGAAGCTAACAACAAAAAATCATCTTCAAAAGATAAAAACAATAAAACTGAACCAACTGATGATAAAGGAAAACCTCGTTATCCCTGTCTAATCTATGATGAGGATCATTTTACTAAAGAGTGCTCGCATAGAGCCGAGGTATCGAAATTCGTTAAGGGTTCCTCCACACTTGCTGTCTTGAAGGATCCTTTTCCTACTGAAGATAGTAATATTATTGGATCTTCCTCAAATACGCTAGAATATATCTTAATGGTTGTGACATAATTACAAGATTATGGTAGTAAAAATCCTATTGGTGGTGAAGAAGTAGAAAATTCTAATTCTGCATCAACTATATCTCCCTCAGTTTCTGATCCGCTACATATCGAGAAACCGAATCCTGACTTAGTAATCAAACCACCTTCTAAAGGTGTACTTCGTAAATCAGCTTTCAATCCACATGCGAGAGCTACTCAGAACTACAATATTGTTGAAGACTTGGAAATTTCCCCTTCAGTAATGTCAGCTTTGGAAGTACTGCAATCATGTGTAGCCCAAAGAAAATTACTATTGTCAGCCATAGGAACAATAGACCTTCAAGATTCGAACCTAATGATCTTCTATTTAGAGAATTTTACACCCTGCCTACCCCGTCAAATGGCTTTTTAGATTCCAGTAATAGTAAAAAACAAACATTTCTTTCGTACTGTTGTTGATGAAGGGGCTTCTACGTGTATCATGTCATTAAAATATTGGAAATCACTTCGTTCTCCCACAATTAACCAATTTTTGACTATCCTCAACACTTTTGATGGAAGAGGTTTCCATCCGTATGGTATTTTTCAAGATCTACCAATAAAGGTCGAAGGAAAAAACATTAATCTAGATGTTGAAGTGGTTGATGCCCCTCTATATTACAACCTTCTCCTGGGTTGCAGTTGGTCTTACTCCATGACTGTTTTTGTGTCATCGGTCTTTCGTCACATCATGTTTCCTCATAAAGGAAATATCGTTAAAATAGATAAGCTCTCATATTATTCATCCGACCCAGCTGCTACTGGTAGCATTCAACATGTCGAAAATTTGACTATCCCTTATAAAGATGTTGGGGTAGGTTTAATTAAAGATTCTTCTTTACTAGGAACTTTTTCCCTGCCTACTCCCGACATACCACCTCCTATTTCTAATATCAATATCATTACATCAAGCACTATTTCCTTTGATGATCCTTGGATAGTACCTTCAGACTCATAATTGGATTCTTTCGATGGCACAATGCCTTTGAGTTCTTTTGAATTAGCATATCAGGCCGTATAGTCATTTTCTGATACTCCTTCAACTAAACCTGATCTAGTGAATGTGATCAATGAGGAATCACTTTCGATATTGAGCTCAAATTTGACATCAATTTCGGATCCTATTCAACAAGTTTTCAATACTGATGAGCATATTCATGAATTTTTGTCTATAGAAGAAGTAGCATGGGAAGATTTACATCATCGATCTGTGTTTTTACCTGATCTTTATCATTTTGACACTGATGTTTCCTCCATTTTTACTGCTGATTATGTGAATGAACCTCAAAATCCTCTCACGAATTTCGATTCTAAATTGAACTTAGAAAAAATTTCTACGACAGTTCCTATTGACATCTCAGTAAAACCAGGAAATGTTGAAAACATTCATATAGGTGCTTCTTGTATGCCAGATGAACTCCAAGCATATAAAGCCCTATTTCAGGAATTCCATGACATTTTTGCCTGGTCATATGAAGAAATTCTAGGAATCGATCCATCAATTGTTGTTCATGAAATTAAAACATACCCGAATGTTAAACCTGTCTGAGAAATATTACGTCAGATACATCCGTGAAAAGTTACCGCTATTAAAGTAGAATTTGAGAAATTACTTCGTGTAGGTTTTATTTATCCAATTCCTTTAACGGATTTGGTATCTAATATTGTTCATGTTAATAAAAAATAAGGGACGATATGAGTATGTATCGATTATAGGGATATAAATCGAGCTTGTCCAAAAGACAGTTATACAACCCCTTATATCGATCAAATTATTGATGATTGTGCCGGAAGAGAAATTTTTTCATTTATGGATGGATTTTCAGGCTACAATAAATTCAACATACTCCCTGCTAATCAACCCAAAACAATTTTCATTTGTCTATGGGGAAATTTTTCTTACTGAAAATTACCTTTTGGACTTAAGAATGCTGCCGCAACTTTTTAGAGGGCAATGTATTATCCGTTTCATGAAATTAAACACATTGTGCAACCCTATCTCGATGATTTACCTGCTCATTCTTCATGCAGAGCAGATCATATTACTCATCTACAGACTATATTTATGAGATGTAGGTATTATAGGATTCACTTGAATCCTCACTAATGTGTCTTTTGTGTTGAATCTAGACAATTTTTGGGATTTTTTGTCTCAAATGAAGGCATTCGTGTCGAACCATCGAATGTTGAGGCTTTGATCAAATTACTTGCTCCTTCTACTCTTCACCAAATCCAATGTTTGCAAAGCAAAGAAAATTTTTTACGTCGATTCATTCCTAACTATGGTGAGTTAACCAAAGGTTTTACTAGGTTTCTAAAGCAGAATATTCCTTTCATTTGGGAGGAGATCGCTGATTAATCTTTTGATGCTCTTAAACACATGTTGACTCATGCATCATTATTACATCCTCCCAATTACAACCAGGATTACTTTTTATACATAGCAACCTCCAATTCTATGATTGGCATGGTCTTAGTTCAGAAAGATGAATTCCACAATGAATATATGATTTATTATCACAGTCACAATCTGCATCCGACCAAAATAAAGTACTCACATCTGGAGAAATTGGCCTTGGTAGCCGTTCAAGTTGTCCAACGATTCTGTCAGTACATACTGTTACATAAAAAAAATAGTGATTTCTGATTGTAACCCTATGATGTATATTTTGACCAAATGACTGCTAGGGGGAAAATAATCCAAATATATTTTTATCCTGTAGGATTTTGATTTGGAATTTGAAAAATCCAAATCAAAGAAATCATTTGTATTTGTTGAACTTATGTGTGACTTCCCAAGTACTAACGCAGAAACTGTGGCAGAACATCTGATCGCGGATGAATCTTTGTTTCTTATCAATACTGTTGATCCTTGGTATGGAGATATCATCATTTATCTCCAAACCCAAACTTTTCAGCCCGAACTCTCCTGGTCACAACAACAAAAAATTTGTTTCCAGTCTTAGCAATATCATATTGTTGGTGACAAACTATACCGTCATAGTGCATACTTTTTTTTTTCAAAGTTGTCTAACTCTTGACGAAGCTTAAAAGGTTTTAAATGACTGTTACTCTGGAGCATGTGGTGGTCATATGTCTGGGTGTGCCACAACCCAAAATATATTGTGCGCCGGCTATTTTTGGTTGTCCTTATTTAAATATTGTAGTTCTTCTATCCGAAAATTCCACAACTGTCAAATCTTTGATCACAAGATGTGTTCACCACCTTCTCCTCTTCACCCTATAATTGTTGTCGGTCATTTTTCAAAATGGGGCATTGAATTCATTACATGTAACCCTCACTCAACTGGGGGGCATCGATATATTATTCTCACAGTAGATTATTTTACCAAATGGGCCGAGGCGATGCCTAAATTTGTGGCTGATGGCAAAACTACAGCTAATTTCATGTTCAATCATGTGATTGCTCATTTCAGTGTACCCCAAGCGATAATTACTTACCATGGGAGTCATTTTCAAAACATCATGATGAACGAACTGACTGATCAACTTGGCCTACACGATGACATTTCTACACCATATTACCCGCAAGCTAATGGTCTGGTTGAAGCTATCAATGAATTTTTAGTCACCATGATCAAATGAATCATCAGAATTCATAAATCAAATTGGCACCCCATGCTTTTTTCAGCACCTTGGGCATATCGAACCTCAGCAAAAACATTGACAAGTTTTACTCCTTTTCAACTGGTTTATGGTTTAGAAGCGGTATTACCATTTTAATACGAGATACCATCACTCCAACTAGCCATAGAGTTACTACCAGCCACTTCCGAAGAGGAGAAACTCTTTTTGTACTTAGCTCAATTAGATGAGAATCGGGGCACCGCTGCATTAGCTACTGAAACTCATGCGAAATGAATGAAAGCTCAGTATGATAGAAGTGTTACACCTCATATTTTCTCAAAAAGAGACCTAGTCTTGGTTTATGATCAAGATAACGAAAAGCTAGGGGCTAGGAAATTTGAACCCATGTGGCATGGTCCTTATATTGTCAAGTGACAGCTAGAAAAAGGGGCCTATGAACTGATTGAATTTGACGGGGTCTCTTTAGGAAAACCCAAAAATGGGCTTTATTTGAAGATATATTACACTTGATTCTTGTGTGGAGACTTCCCTGTATATTAGTTATTTTCATAAACTACGTGTTGTAGATTAGAAAGCATGCCTAGTTTAAGTGTGCTTTTACCACTATCCATGCTTATCTGGATCACTCTTGATTTTGCAGATATTGACATCCCTTCCAACATACATTGGTTTTGCTGATGGTGCTTGTCGTAGTACATGGAACATTTCTTCCACAACTTCGGTTATTTATTCACCCACTGATGAGTTAGTATCTATGCATGGGGTAAGCCTCGGCCAAAAGACGAACAATATTGCAGAGTATAGCGAAGTTATTGAGTTATTATCTGAATCCATTTCATTTGGAATTTAGATTTTCATCGTTAGGTTAGATTCTGAACTCGTTGTATTACAATTGGATAAAGTATATGCAATTAAAAACCTAGTGTTGTTAAGATCATTTTTGAAAGTTCGTCTCTTGGAATGAGAATTTTATTATATTGACTATCAACATATTCTTATAAATTTAAACACATTAGCTGATGCAATAGCTTCTAGTGTTATAAACAGACATTTGCAATAATTAAAGCAATAGATCAAAATAACCTTCAATAACATGTTAAGACAAATAATCGGAAATAGTAGTAATATCATAGCATAAGAGTAGTGTTTTCAAAAATGTTACATCGTCCTCCATCATAGGTTCAAAACGCCTTATGATCAGAAAAAAGTGATACAAAAAATGATACAAGTCTACAAAATCAACCATCCACTATCCATGGTGATGATCACGATAAAACACTACAGCTCGTGCCACCTTGCTCAAAAATCTCCTGAACGGTCCTGGAAACCTGATAACATATCTTTGTAAGAAAAGTGGAATGTAATCTATGGTAGTCTCTGAAATATCTAAATTCAACTACTCGAGATGACTTTCCAAGACGATAAGGACCTCTGTTGTCTAATCCTGTGGTGGTGGTGGTGTTGCAGCTGGCTTCCTATCAAAAGGAAGGAGAGTGGCTGGTCGCTGTGGACCCACATCTGCATTTGAAATTTTTGTCATCAGT
The DNA here is from genome assembly GCA_034641835.2 of Pinus albicaulis. Taxonomy (NCBI): domain Eukaryota; kingdom Viridiplantae; phylum Streptophyta; class Pinopsida; order Pinales; family Pinaceae; genus Pinus; species Pinus albicaulis. The sequence continues at coordinate 103,259,648 of CM076572.1, forward strand.
TTTGGACAATTCAAAAAAAAAAAAAAAAAAAAGTAATTTATAACATGTCAAAATGACTTTTACCTGACTCATCCCACTGTGTCCCTGGAGGAAGAGACATTTCTCGGTCGCCATGGAAATATATCCCAGCATAAGGAAAATCTTCTATCATGAAAACTTGATTCTCCAACCAATTGAAATATGCTCGGGTAGAACGAACAACCTCGCCGCCTTCATTGTGACGGGCCATCAATGCAACCCATCGAACCATTTGAGGCTCTTTGACTCTACCATGATCAACTGAAATAAGTTGTGGGGTCAGTAAAGGAATCCTCTCTAAATCAAATGTAACCACAATCGCTCCATATCCGAATTTTTTCAACTTTGCGTTTTTTTCTCTAGTCAGTTGGCCTTTGACATTGGCCAACACTACCTCACACTAGTTGAAAATGGTGCCTCTAAAGCATTCAAAGACAATTTTCATTTGGGATCGTGTAGTGACATGTGGAGTTGCGCTCCCACACAACCTGGTTACTGTAAATGCAACCACTTTAAGCTTTGGAAAAATAATGGTTTTTATGTCAATACGTTTATCCTTGGGGTCTTCTTCTTCATTGCAAAATTATTCTTGAAGGCTAGCGACAGACTGGCCACCTTCCCTAGCCCCAAACAAACAGAGTGGCTTGCCCCTCTTTGATAAACTAGTGAGTAAGTATATATCTTCCAGCTCAATTTCAAGGTGGTGACCTCCAATTATAAAGCATTGATCCTGTATGTCCCATTTGATGACTAGCCAGGTAAGAAAATCCACTTGAGCCCTCATACCTTGAATGGCCCAAAATTTGTACAAACCAAATTCTTTCAAAATGCATAATGTAGGCGGATGTAACATGGAAGCCACATCAATTTCTTCATGCTCACGTTCTCCCCACTCAAGCATTGTCAAAATCCTGCAATGGACAAATTGAAAGGTCAAAAACAATTTGAATGGGAAAATTTGGTTTAAATTAGGAGATTTGTTCATTTTATTTTTCCTTACGATGCCTCCGCACTTTTCACATAAAAATATTGTGTGGATCCACACGTATCTTATGCGTAAGGTGCAGGACCATGAAATTTTTCCCTTTGTAAAATTGTCGGGGTCCGCAAGTTTCATGTGTCTTAACTGTGGACCCTTGTGAGCGAAATTTTGAACCTATTTTCCTGCTTAAAGATCAATATAAGCCCTAAATTGAGAAAGTAAATAGACAAAAATGAAGGTAAGGATGATGTGGATTACCTGGAACTAACGGTTTTTGATTCTGACAAGCGAATCTTCCGCAATCTTGTCCAGAATGTTTTTTTACCAAAGGCTCTCAATTTTCACTCTGAAATCAAATGGTAAAAATGATTTACAAAAACTCCTTTTTATAAGATTTTTTTAATAAATAAAATATTATTTTTTTATTTTTCACTTTGAAAAGTGGTTTTCCAAATTATTTTTGTTAATCATAAATAGGTATGTTTAATTTTTGAGTATTTGTGTAGAATACAGGATTTTTTGGGTGAAATGGTCATTTTGACAAAGGAGTATACTTTTTATCACTTTTCAAACTCGGTGAAAACTATGAGAAAGAAAATGAGTACATTTTTTATCACTTTTTCGAACTTGTTAAAAATTACAGAAAAAGTGAAACTACTAAGTACACTTTTATCACTTTTTTGGACTCTTAAAAATTACGAAAAAATGAAAAGCTGGAGTTTTCTTTTAAGCCCTTTTTAGACTCTCTAAATAAGAAAATATCTCTGAGTACTTGACTATTTGAACTCATTAAAGGAAATGATCGGTCGTCCCTTCAGTATAAGTTTACCCTTTTTCCAAAATAAAATGGACTATTTACGAAAAAGGTATATGTTGACTAATCGGGGTCAGCAGAGGTCTCTCCTGTATTATTTTATCCTTTTTTAGGCTTGAGAGACTAAATTTACGAAAAAATACACCCACGAAGTTTTCTTAAGTTTTTTCTTCTGAATCCATAAAATTGAAAAACACTGAGTTTCTCCTATACTAGACTCGTTAAAATTTAACAGTAAAGGACCTATCGATTACAAACAGGAACGAACCATTCCTTCTTAGGGTTCAATTTTAAACAAATTTGGACTCATCTGAAGGATGGGATTATATAAAAATCAAATGTTATCCTCCTCAAGCTTGTCAAAAATAAAGAGGTACTTGCCAGAAATGGTGGGGAAAAAGAGAGAAAATGAATCCGTTTGCCACACTTTGTTTAAAAAGCAGTTTACTGCTCTTAAACATGACACTTTTCACTATGCTTCTACCTAGGTTGGGAAAATCCTTTGCCTATCAGTTGATCAAACCATATTTAAATTCTTCAACCGGTTTCTGGGTATTAGCTGAGGTTAATTGTTACCAAAAAATCTGCAGTTTCATTATGTGTTCAAGAGGATAGTTCAAATAAACCATTGACTGCAAACATTTGTCTCCATTCACGTTGACCATCCCTGAGTCAGTCCTCACAAAATATTTCTACAAAACTTGATCTAATGGTTTCATGTCTTGGGCTTTCCTACGACAGATCACTTCCTATCGACGACAAATCGTCATCTAGGAGGTTGATCTAGAGTCCTTAAGTACCTTGCAATCTACATGCCTTAATGGCAGGTTTCTTGCCTTTGACGACAGGTTGCATCATTGACCTTCGAT